>PJEM01011982.1:0-50098 GCA_004023845.1 Helogale parvula
TATACTCTTTAGCCCCTCCCACCTCTTACGTGGCCCCAGAGGATTGGCTCAAGGCTGCTGATCACGTGCAGCGCCCGTGCCACGCAGCCTCAGAGCAAAACAGCGCACGTGAAGGAAACTTACAACAGGCTAGGGGGAGCAGGAAGCAAGCAGTGGGAAAAACATCCCGTGACTCAGCAGCCCAGGGACAAAGGCATCGGGAGACCTGGCAGAATGCCAGGGCGCCATCTTGCCTTCTGCGGTTTCCCACACCTCATCTTCCTTCAGTTTTAAGGATAGGAATTTGGAACATCCTTCATTTAACCTAAGCTCTTAACACTGAGATGCATCTCATTGGCACATCAGTATCTTGGCATCTTAAATTCTGTGGTTACTCCAGAGATGGGTATGATGACGTTATTCTTGAATCTTGACATTGCCTAGCACTGCCAATTACCAGTGACAGCACAGCAACAGAATTGCCTTCAGAACTGAGTTCTGACATTTATTTGGAAAGTGCTGCTAATGCACTGAATGCTGCCCATCTAATTGCACGATGCTGCTTACAAACTCAGGTTTTTCCTTTATATAACTTTATGGGAAGAAAAAAGCTGATAAAGAGATCTATGTCTATCTAAATAACCTAACATATTATGCAGTGCATTTGTGTTTTGGGGGATGGATGTAAATCATAAAATTTCTTGTCTACTTGGCCTGTCTGCTTATAAGGACTGAGTCAGTTATTCATGATAGCTCAGCAAAATGCAGATGACTTAAAAGAAATATTTTAGATTAAGCAACTACATCTTAAAAAATCAGGAAATAGTATGAAAACTCATACACTAAGATTTTTAGATGTAAAAGCAGCATTATTGCTAATGTTCCGTTTCTAATGCCTTTTTTCCGTTTGATTCACAATGGTTTTTAGTTTCTCCAAGATTTCCTTGGGGCTGTTGGCAATCCTCAAGGATAAGCTCATAATCGATTGGTGAATTGCACACTTTACTGCAGGCTCCTGGTGTCTGAGCGTTCCTTTCTATAATTCTAGTTTTGCTTTCATTGATTTCCCTTGATTTCATTCTCACTGATGGTCGGGTAAAGCGACACTGATTTCCATTCTTAATTATGTGTTAGAGTAGAGCAAATGCTGTATGATATATTCTGACTTTCAGCTCATTCCAATTTGTTGAGAAGGCAACATATTGATGCCAAAGTATAGCTGTAACTATAACACGAACAGCACCGATTTAATAAGAAAACAGCATTCCTGTCCCTATTGTTTGGTCTCTCAAAATCTATTTATCATCTATTTCCCTAGTTAAGAACCATTGCATAATATCATGTCCACTCTATCTTTTTCATTCCAAGGAACAAAATTCAATGAAATCCAGGGCAAAGTAGACATTGTCACAGAACAAATGCCTTTAAATCATTAACTTTTTAAGTGAAAACCACTGTATCATTTGCTCATGACAGGTATGGAGAAATGATTTATTAATAACAGATTCATAAAGCATCTGAGTCCATTGGTGACTATATCCACTTATTTCAGATACTGATAGTATGACATGGTAACTAAAACTGTGGCTCCAGGATCAGACTGTGTAGGGATGGGTTTCAGATATGATGTGAGGCAATTTATTTAACTTCCTTGTGCCAGTTTCTTCTTCTTTTCAATAGGTCACAAAGGGCTATTTTGAGGATTTAGTGAGATAATCTACAGAATATAATTGGCATATAGAACTATGCAGTAAATGATAGGTCTTAGTACTTTTGATGTTGGTGTTATTAGAAAGCTCTTTCTTTTTTTAAAATGTTTTAATGTTTTTAATTTATTTTTGAGAGACAGAGACAGCGTGAGCAGGGGAGGGTCAAGAGAGAGGGAGATACAGAATTGGAAGCAGGCTCCAGGCTCTGAGCTAGCTGTCAGCACAGAGCCCAACGTGGGGCTCAAACCCACAAACCATGAGATCATGACCTGAGCCAAAACCAGACGCCTAAGCAACTGAGTCATCCAGCAAGTTAAAAACCATCCCACCTGTGTTTTTCCAACTTTGTTCCTTCTTCAGCCTTCTGTAAGAACCTACGTAATGGGATTTCAAGGATGTTCCAAAGACTGATCTTTCCCCTCCTCTTAAATTCAAATCTATTTCCCTTTTGGTCCCATCTTTAATTTAAACAGTTAGAGCTTATTTTCTAGGATATGGTGTTGTATTCCCTTAAAGGAATATGCACCTTTGAGAACGTAACACAGTAAGTGATCATAAGTCCTTAATATCCCAATGTTACCTCATCTGATGACTCTCTATGAAAAATAGGCCTCATGACAAGTTTGGAGCTTCAGTTCTAAAGGGCCCTTCATTCAACTAAGTAGAGTTCATCAGTGTTTAGTGTTCAGCCCAACCTACAGATTTTTGACCTACTGCATATAAGTTTACTTATTTTGAGAGAGAGAGATAGAAGGTGGGCAGGGGAAAGGCAGAGAGAGAGAGGGAGGGAGAGAATCCCAAGCAGGCTCTGCATATCAGTGCAGAGCCAGACACAGGGCTTGAACTCAACAAACCATGAGATCATGACCTGAGCTGAAGCCAAGAGTCAGACCGTTAACCAACTGAGCCACCCGGATGTTCCTGTGATCCTGACTTTTGAGGAAGTTAATTAACATTTAAATTATATAAAATAACTCTGAGCACTTTTATTGACAGAAGTGTTGAATCACTACACTGTACACCGGAAACTAAGACTACACACTGCATGTTTACTAACTGGAATTTAAATAAAAACTTAAAAAAAAATAAAGTCCTCTAATAGAAACAATCTAGAGGTAGTTTGATAACCTTTGAAACACTGTAATCAGAAGCCGTGTCTCCCATGCTTTAACTCTATCTGCAATTGGCACAGTATATATTTATGATTATTTTCAGTGATGGAATGAAAAGTGCTCGGTATACATGGAAATACCTTGAATTATGGTACAGCCACTCTCATTCTTTCATGAGAAGGGAATAAGAATTTAGGGAGTCAAGTAGCTTACACCTGATTGAATTGGTCTGTAAACTCATGAATTACATGTGGTTTTCTGGAGGTTCTGTCACTTGGTACCATGGGGAAAGTTAGCTGGAGTTTGTCACTAGACTATTACTGTATCTGCCTGGTTTTGTTCATTGTTGATGGATTCATAAATAATAAACTTCATACCAAGGAATACTTTGCACCTCGTGTTTTTCCCTAGTGATAAGGAAGTGGCAGGGAAGGAGAGGCAGAAAGTATACACGGTGCTGTAGTTGATATGGCAAAAGAATGTGTGGGATAAATGAAATAAAAGGAAGAGTGGTCATTTCTAAATGACTGTTAAAGCAGTCGTGAAGGACTTCATAGAGAAATTGCCACTTGAATTAAGCTCTGAATATGATTAAGTATTCAATGCATGGCCCTCAGGGAAGGGGTTGGCTATGGCAACAGCACTGCAGAGTAAGGATTCAGCATGGTATTTTCACCGACCTGGAAGTAACGTGACGTGACTGAAGAGTAGATCATCTTCACATAAAGTGCCTTGAAGATCTCACTAAGAAGCTTGGCCTCTATTTTCAATCGCTGCAGAGTTATGAAGAGATTTTAAACAGCAGAATAACATGATCACATTTAGGCTTCAGGAAGATCATTCTGACACGGTGGCCATTCCTTTTGGCAATGACATCCCCTAGAAGATTGTAGCAGAGACTGGTTAGTTGTTCACAAGGTCCATTTTCTTTTCCTCCTGAGCACACAACTAGATTAAATGAATACGCCAGGCTCTCTTAAAAGTGGGTAGAGCCATATGGTGAGTTCTGGCTGGAGGAAAATGGATAACAAAAGTGATGTGTGACACTTTGAGGCTCGGCACCCAAGAGTCATCAACACAGAATCCTGCATATTCTTTACCCTTAGGAAGTGATGTATGAAGATGCTAGTGACACTAAGTAGAAGTTGTCTGGGTGTCTAGGCCATTAGTTGAAGAAGGGCTACCCAATGAAACTAAAAAGCCTATTTTGGGTATTTTGTGAGTAAAATATAGATTTGATGGGTTAAGCTACTGAGGTTTTGGAGGTGAATCTGTCGCAGCAGTTTCCTTCAAGTAAAACAGAGATTATCACGATAGTTTGGTAAGGGATGACAAGATCCTGAAATAGTGAAGTGGTTGTGGGGGTAGAAAGAAATGACTTTTATGGATAGATGTTTAGACACTTTGAAGTAGCAAGGGATATGATTGATTGACTGCAAAGTAAGTGGAGAAATAGAGAATTTCAGCTTCTCAGCTTGGACAATTGGGAAGATGGTAACAGTAAAAATGATAATGGTTATATAGGATTCACAGGATGATAAGATATTTTAAAAAAGTGATTAGTATTAATTTGAACCCACTGCTTTCAGATATACTTGTCTGGAAGATTCGTTTGTTTACAATTTTCTTTTTTAAAGATTTTATTTTTAAGTAATCTGTGCACCCAACATGGAGCTTGACTTTACAATCCCAAGTAAGAGTTGGATGTTCTATTGACTGAGCCAGCCAGGCACCCTTGTTTACAATTTTTTATTCTTTTCTACCTTTTACCATGCCTTAATAGGGGGACAGTATACTCCCCCGCCCCATTAATTTTGGGCCGGCCATGTGATTTTCTCAGACCAATGAAATGAAAGTAGGCACCTCAGTTTGCCAGTTCCAAGCAGAAGCCTTAAGAAATATTTCATATTTTCACTCTCCACGACTGTTTCTGCTGTCCTGCTTTCTACCGTGAGGACATCATAACCTAGGATGCTTTTCTTCTGCCACCCTTTAATTGCTCAAGCCTCAACACGATCTAGAGCAGAGCCATCAGAGCTGACTCAGAGATCCCATAAACAAGAAGTAAATGTTTGTGCTTGTTAAGCCACATGAATTATGCAGTGTTTATCACAGAAAAAAAAGGAGCAAATTGGCTAAGATGCTTGAAGTGTGTAGTAGGAAGTTGGGAATAATATTCCGGAGAAGAATAAACTGGACATATAGAGTTTGGAATTGTAGTGATTGATGTCGTTATGATCCATAAGGTCACTTAGTAAGCAATAGAAGAGAAGAAGTCTAAAGATGGAAGGGAACAGTGGAAAATGAGAATGAACAGTCAGAAGTCTAAGAAAAGAACCAAGAAAACGTAATGTAATAAAAATGAAGGGATGGCATTATTTTAAGGAGGGTATTAATGAGCAATATCAAACATTACAAAGCGTGCAGGTTAAAGAATGTTGAAAATAATTCTTTGAATACAGCAATTAGAACACATTGTTAAGAGTCATCTTTTTTTATTTTGTAAGATCTCCAATGAACTTAATGCAGTCTGTACACTAAATTAATGTTTATTCTGTTAATGTTTCTTGAGTGAATTCCTTTGTTCTACTACACTTAAACACATGTTAAAAAAAAAAAAACGTATCAGGCACCTGGGTGGCTCAATCAGGTAAGTGACTTGATTTTGGCTCAGGTCATGATCTAACAGTTTGTGAGTTCGAGCCTCACATTGCACTCTGTGCTGGCAGTGTGGAGCCTGCTTGGGATTCTCTTCACACCCCCTCCACCTGCCCCTTTTACATGTTCTCTCTCTCTCTCTCTCTTTCTCTCAAAATAAGTAAATAAGCATTAAAAACTTTTCTAAAACAAGAGATATCAAACAAAAACAATCCTGGAATTTATTCAACAATTTTATACAGTTAAGTTTCTATATTATGTGAATATAAAATATTATTATTGCCTTACAAGTTACCATTTTACTTTTAATAGTATAAAACAATGATTTATGAATTGACATGGTAGATATTGAACTCAAATTTCTTAGGAAAATTTAATGTTTAAAGGAGAAAATACATCTTTCTGTTTTTTGCTCTTGATTCAATTAAAAAATGCTCTAAATTGGTAGATTTCACCCACTTAGACCAATATTTAAAAAGACATTTAAGAATGCCAACAAGTCTGCTTAACAAAGTTAAAATGATACATGTAATCTTTTTAATTTATTGAATTTAAAATCAATGAGACATAAGCTCCTTCAGAGCGCTAAGGAGGAAGTGGGATACTGTATGTGTAATGTACTTGATTGATTGTCTTTGCAGAAATAGAGTTTAATGAGCTATAATGAACCATGCCATAGAAGAAACATATTTTCATTAGAAAACTTGCAGAATGACTGCTAGCTTCCTTAGGGACTTTCCTGGATAATAAAATACTAAACATTTTGTTTAACAATTTGCTACCTAAAACCATCTGCAACGTGGAATTTTTGCCATGTAGAAAAGCTTTCAGGCTGCAAAGTGGAAAAGACTGTTGATATTTAATTTACTGCACTAGAAAACACAAGCAAAGCTTTTATGTTCCAGAAAGATATTGTGATAATATCTCTACAATTATTTAAAATTATATTGCTATTCTGGTATTCCAAAAGCCACTAAATGTCTTTAAATATAAGTACAACAGTGTTAATCCTTTATGGTAATATAATATAATAATTCTGAAATATAATAACTAATATAATAATTATGAAATAATATAACAAAATAATTATGAAATATAATATAATAATAATGAAATGAACTTTTGTTTTTGGAAAACATAAGAGAGAGCTGTGAAAGTTCCCCAAGGGTATTCCTGGGACACCTGAGAGATTATTTTGGTAGGCTGAAGGTTTCAGCCTAAATCATGAGAACCATTTCCCTTTGAGGGAAATGAAAGCTAATTTAGTTGACTAATTCATTCAACTGAAGAGAGATAGAATAGTTCTGAATTGGCCTGGAAAGAAGACTGTTGCCTACCAAGTTTCCTTATTGAAATAATTGCTTTGTGGGTATTTTTTCACTGGACATTTTAAGTTGAGTCCTTTATTTGAACTAATGTCTTTTTTTGTCTTTGTTACAATACTGATCGATACCAATGCCTACTGAAAGTTTGCCAATAGGATGCAACCTCTAAGCATACCTGTGCTCTTCTCCTACCAGCCTTACCACAAATCAACTGTGTTTGCAATGAAATCTGTTTATAATTTAGATATTACACAATACAGTAAAATATGAATTGGAAAAAGTTGTGGTACCCATTACATTTAATACCTTGGAAAACTTAATAAATGCATTCAGATTAGGTGTATGCCAGACAACTCTAAGGTAATAAAAAGAAGATCATGAAGAATCCAAAATCCAGAGGGATTCTGTACTTTTCCTGTAAAGGTCATAGTGTTCTTTGTGGTTTAGAAACCACAAAGGTCTTAGTGTTCTTTGTGATTTAGGAACCGCAAACTAAAAATCTTTGATAATGCATTATAATTGTGGTTTATGCAAGAAAGACAGCTTGAAAGTCTGATCACAGATGTTTATGCCCAAAAAAGTCTTTGGCCTGCCAATCTAAAGATTACTGATACAGGTAAATATATAGATGTTAAGTTAAAAAAACAGGATGTGTATATCTCTCTTTTGAGAACACCTGTTTTAAGTAACTTTCTATTAACCAGTCTACTTCATGTGTCTACGTCATTTTATAAGAAAGCTTTTGATGTTGCTGAAATCTGCTGAGGCGTTGCCAGTCTGGCAAAGCTCTTCCTTAGTCATCATTTGTCCCTTTGCTACTTGATGCCTCATTTGCACCAATTTCCCTACTGATAATTTGTGCTAACATTACCGTGCCCAGGTGTACGCCCACATCAGGGCAGCTAAAACAGACCTAAGCCCTGATAAGGGTTGTGCCTCTGAAGATAAAGCAGATGGGGATGGAGGAAGATGAGAAGCTATGATTTGTCATACAACAGTGCTTAGGAAATGTTGGTTGAGATAAATGTCTTTAAATGTCCCAGCGGGTAGTGATTCCACTCATAATTTATTTTCCTTTGGAAATACGATTGTTTCTATAAATTTTTCCCCCTAAGTCTTACATTCTTGTATGAAGTGTTTTCGTTCCCCCCTCCTTTTATATATTGAACAAACGCTGGAAAATTTCAAGCATTATCTCTACATATACATTGCCATACTGATTTATAGATCATTTATAAGTAGGTTTTCTATTGATCTTATGATCTGAATCATAAAGCCAGGAAATGGGTATTCTACTTAAGAAGAGCACTAGACAAACATGAAAGAACAGGTTCAAGTCACAAGTATACCATTCTCCAACAGCTTGACTTTAGGGAATTCATTTAATGTAAAAATGTCAGTGCTCTCATGTTATAGGTAAAGTATTTTGTAAGTTGTAACAAACAAGAATGGCATAACATTATTGCAGACATTACATGGGTAGCTGCTTTGGCTAGGATAACTGTTTTAATTAAAGAAAACTTTATTGGATCCTCTTCAACCTCATGTTTAAATAACTTTGTAATACCCTTCTATAGAAGAACGGCTTGTCTTTACTTTTTAATTACAGTTTAACTGGGATGAGAGTGGAATTCTTGTTCAACTATAGATTAGCACAGGAACAATTGTTCTTTTTCAACTAGATAGTCCCAACTAAGAGTGCTTCTTCCCTAGATCTATTTTTAATAATTCAGAATTTTATTTGTGAACTAGGATACTGGATAGAGAATCATGAGTCTTGGTTTCTATTTCTGACACTATAACTAATTTGGTATTCTTTTGGGATAAGATGTTTAGCCTCTGCATTAGTTTTATCAGCTGTAAACTGATATAAAAATGGCTTGCAGGATAGAATATCTGGAAAGTTACTTCTATTAAAGAAAATATGATTTTTAAAAATATTATGAATAAGGAAAAGAAGGTATCCATTATTTTAAGTAAATGGCTAAATGTATAAGTCTCATGTACTATAAGTATATGCAAAAATATCTGTTAGGTATATATAGGATCTATATTAATTATTAATTTCCATTTTTCTTCAAAGAAAATCCATGGAAAAATTTTTGATTCCTTTTAAAGGTATTTTAAACAACAAAATGCAAAAAGTCATTATTATTATTTTCTTTTTTTTTTAATAGAACAACACTTGCAAAGACCAGACTCCTTGAAGGATAGTGTGAGAATCAGATGCTTGACTACATACTGTTTTCAGCAAAGCTTGGCTGATGGTGTCCAGTCTTTGTTAAAACTGGCCAGAATTAGAATTAAGAATGGAGGTTGTCTATGGCAATTTCCAGCCGGAGGTCCCTTCAAAATTTAACATGCCTTCACCATTCTCTCTTCAGATACATTTTCCTTGCTTATTTCTAGCATTAAAGTTACCCTCAGGATGAAACTTCCCTGTGGAATGAAAACAATGTTAGAGCACTCTGGAAACCAATATTTAATAAATCTTCCCTCAATATTATTCACATTTTGACTCTTGCAATTGCTAACTCACTTTTTTATTTTATTTTGTTGATTCAGTTTTTAAATGTTTATTTATTTTTGAGAAAGATAGAGAGAGCACAAGTCAGGGAGGGTCAGAGAGAGGACACAGAATCTGAAGCAGGCTCCAGGCTCTGAGCTGCCAGCACAGAGCTCGACTCGGGGCTGGAACTGACAAACTGGGAGATCATGACCTGAAGTTAAGACACTTAACTGAGCCACCCAGGCATCTCGCTAATTTGCTTTTTAAAAGGAGACCATATTTATAGTCCCCACAACTAAAGTTGCTAACTTAAGCCTAAATAATTCCTCTAACATGTCTGTCATTTCCTATTTCTAACTTTTCAGAAAATGCTGCTGTCGTCAAACCTCAGTCTGTTGGGAGTAACCCCGTGAGAGTTTCAGAAGTGTTTGCAGAGCAGAACGGAGGCAGAGTGCTTCCTTTCTTTCTCCAGCCATTGGTAGTTATCAGACTCTGGGAAACTGAAGTAGCCAAGTTTTACGTCAGAGATGAAAAGATTCTCAAATTAGCTCCGGGTCTCCAGAGGGCACCTGAAAGACTTAATGTTATTAGTATATGTTTATTATTAGGCAGTCATCTCAAGTTTAGTACTGTATATTTTAAAAGCCAGTTAGGAGGAATTATTTTTTTTCCGAGAAGCTAAAATGATACCATTAACCCCGCAGTCTACAAAAAACAACGAGGGGAAGGAGGACAAAAGGAAATTACTAGGAGAGAGGAGTGGAGGACAAAGAGTTGTTGATGAAAATGAAATACAAGTTAAGAGTTCTGAAGAAATAAAGACGGATTATTCTTCTTCAGCCTTCCTCAGACTACACTGCCTCCTCTAAAGGCCCATCCTTGTCCAGCTGCAGAGTATCGACGACCATCCTTTACTCTCTGGTGGGATCCCCGATGCTTGCATTCAATAGGTATCACAATCCACAGGGATCACCTGTCTTCCTTCCACAAGGAGTTGTGCTCTAGAGAGTTTCTGATGAACCCAGAAAAGACATCAGGAACTTTTTCCCCCAAGTTGATAAAAAAGAATCTTAAGTTTTTCTCTCCTAGGGTGAACTACAGATATTTTGATTCAAATGTCAACCACGTGGACTTTCGAGTACAGGTGTATGTTCCCTTGTAAGTGGATGCGAATGGACCAATAGAAGTCATGCTATTTACCTAGTTATTTGAATTGAGAGAAACAATGGTAATAGACTATTTCAGGAAAGCTTGCCTATAATACTGCAGTATTTTTAGTTAGTTAGTTAGTTAGTTTGTTTGTTTATTTATTTATAGCACAAGTGGGGGGCGCCTGGGTGGCTCAGTCGGTTAAGCCTCCGACTTCGGCTCAGGTCAGATCTCACATTCGTGGGTTCGAGCCCTGCGTCAGGGTCTGTGCTGAGCGCTAGCTCAGGGCCTGGAGCCTGCTTCTGGTTCTGTGTCTCCTCCCTCTGCCCCTCCCCCTCTCATGCTCTGTCTCTCTCTGTATCAAAAATAAATAAAACATTAAAAAAAGTTTATAGCATAAGTGGGGAAGGGGCAGAGAGAAAGGCATCTCAAGCAAGCTTTGCACCATCAATGAAGAGCCTGATGTGGGGCTCAAAGCCATGATCTGGGAAATCATGACCTGAGTTGAAGTCTGACGCTTAACCAACTGAGCCACACAGGTGTCCCATTTTTTAAAATTGTTCTTTTTGTTTTGAAGTTTATTTATTTATTTTGAGAGAGTGAGAAAGAGAGAGAGTGAGGGGAAGGGTAGAGAGAGAGGGAGAGAGAGAATCCCAAGCAGGATCTGCATCATCAGCACAGAAGATATGGGGCTGGAACTCACAAACAGATCATGATCTGAGCTGAAACCAAGAGTGTGATGTTTAACGGACTAAGCCACCCAGGTGCCCCTATTAATCAGTCATATTTGGATTTTTTTTGACAGCTTAATTATCAGGCACCCAGGTATTGAAATAAGAAAAAATAAAAAAAAATTGATTTTCTCTCCTACACTTCAAAGCATGACTATGATTTTATGCTACTCTCTTAAAAGTTGCTTTGCTTTTAAAAGTTGAGTTACTTGTTGCAAAATATTTATTGGATTTCTGATACTTTCATGAAATCAGATTGCGATTTGTAAATTAGTTGGTCTTTTTGAAATATTGTAATTGTAACTTGTAATAATTTTATAATTTTGAAGAGCATCCCAGAAGATTAAGGGTCCATTCTTTAAGATCTGATTCTGGTTTCATTCTGTATTTAAAGTATTATTAACAGCAAGTCTACAAAGAGTAAAATTGTCTTAGAGCTGACTGTTAATCATGTTAGCATACCTTCTGCGGAATCTCAAAACTAAGTAGAAAGTAATGAGTCATTCCATTTGCTTGCTTGGTGGTGTTTTAGTGGGCATATCTGGAAAGGGGAAGTATTTAGACTGTACTGTTTAAATACACTTTTAACTAATCTTTAAATTTTGAACTCTACATTTGAAAGAACTCTTAGAGTGGAACCAACATTCAGAACCTACCAGAAAGAAGAAATAGGCTTATTTTGTTGTTGTGGATTTGTTTGTTTTTTAGAAAGAGAGAGGGAGAAGGAAAGGCAGAGAAGGAGCAGGGAGAGAGAATCCCAAGCAGGCTCTGCCCAACATGGGCTCAATGTCACAAACTGTGAGATCATGACCTGAGCCGAAATCAAAAGTCATGTGCTTAACCAACTGAGCCACCCAGGCATGCTTGCAGTATTTTTGACATATCAAATTAATGTTAAATCTGTTATAAGATGGGTTGGAAATCTCAAGATATTGTCTTGTCCCTAGTAAGTTGAGGACATTAATTCATATTTAATTAAAACACACACACACACACACACACACACACTACACACACATTTCCAAAATGTGATTCATCTCATCTAAATAAATAGTTGGCAAATGATGAAAACAATTAGGATGAAATAGAAGTTTTCCTCCTTTAGGTATTCTGCTATAAATATTGTATTTATTTTTAAATTTTTATTTATTTTTGAGAGAGCACATGAAAGTGGGAGGGGCAGAGAGAGGGAGATATAGAATCTGAAGCAGGCTCCAGGCTCTGAGCTGACAGCTTCAACCCACAAACCATGAGACCAGGACCTGAGCTGAAGTTGGACACTTAACTGACTGAACCACCCAGGTGCCCTATAGTTTTTTTTTTAGGCCAAAAAAAAAAAAAGACAAAAAAAAAGAGAGACCTTGACCAACAACAAAAAAGTATGTGTGTGTGAGTGTGTGTGTGTGTGTGTGTGTGTGTCTGTGGTGGAGGATTGTGCACTTGTGTTATTTATTTTCCCTGTGTATCATTTTCCATACTTGTATAATGGAAGTAATGGTAAAACCTACCTTATCTGACAGCCTGAAGACTTAAGATGATCCTAAACTGCTTCATCTCTAATGAGTATACAGCGAATTTGGGTAGTTTAATTAATATTACAATTAGAAAGGTTTATTAATATTCAAATATTTGAGTGTCTACTTTGTGGTAGGCACTGGTATTATAAAACTTTGTATATATATTCTCAGTAGCTCAATCTCATTCTTTATAGTACGTATGTAATATATAATTCACATGGCAAATAATTCTGCATACTAGAGTTTCAAATGCAGGCAAATGTTTCTGGGAAATTCATGAAGTACCTTAGAAACAAGATTAATAATATGTATCTTAGCTAGAGTAAGAGAGTTCCTGGTTTAAGTGAAGACTTCTTTTAAAAAAAAAAAACCATCATCAGAGGTGCCTGGGTGGCTCAGTCCATTAAGTGTTGAACTTTGGCTCAGGTCATGATCTCACAGCTGTGTTTGAGCCCACACACACACTGGAATATTACTCAGCCTTAAAGAAGGAAATCCTGCCATTGTGACAACATGGATGACTTTGGGAGGGTATTATGCTAAGTAAAATAAGCCATATAAAAAAGAGGAATACTATATGGTATCACTTACATATGGAATAAAACATGAGGTCGATTTTAAAAGTTAAACTCGAAGCAAGAGAATAGAAAAATAAGTGCCAAGAGATATGGGATAGGGGCAATAGAAAGATGTTGGTCAAAGGGTACCAACTTTCAGTTGTAAGAAGAGTAAAGTCTGAGAATCTAAGGTAAAACACAGTTACTACAGTCAATAATACTGTAGTATATAACTGAGACTTGCTAAGAGAGAAGAACTAAAATGTTCTCACCAAAAAACCAAACCAAAACAAAAAGGGTAAATATGTGAGGTAATGGATGTGTAAATTAACCCAATGGGAGTATCTTTTCAGAGTGTATACAAATATTAAATGATCATGTTGCACATTTTAAATATCTTAAAATATTATTCATCAGCTATAAACTCACTAAAACTGAAAAAACAGTATTCAGGATAAGTCCTTTGTTCTATAGTCGCTACTTAAGTCATCTCTTTAAAAAAGAGCCATATAACCTTTTGTCAGTAGAATTATTGTTGTTAGTTACCTTCTATGTTCTTTTGATAAAAGCACAAGACCTTGGATTTTTGTCTACAAATAAAATTAAAACATCAAACAATTGCCTTTATTTATATGAGATCTCATATTTTTCTTTTTGGTTGCAAATATTTAATTTTTTGTTAGGCTCTAACAAAAAGATGGACAAATGAAATAAACTTCCAGTTCTGCTTAAGAGATCCTGCACCAATTTTCTTTTTCACAGAGACGGAGTCATAGTTCTTATCTTGTTTAAATCAGATTTGAAATAGAAAGCCCTCCAAAATGGAAGAGCCCCAGGCAAGAAATCCACGTCACAACGAACAACTGTTTTATCACAGTAACATTTAATGCTCTCATAACTACTGTCAAAGTCAATGAAAATACTTTTCTTTCTGTGTTTCCTTCCTTCTTTTCCTGCTCTCCCACAATGCACTTTCAATTCTCCCTGATTTTAATTCTTTTTTCAATTTTTTTCTTTTTTAAATCTTTCTCTCTTCCCTTTCTACCCTTCATCAGATAACGGGCTTTTATGGTTCAGAGACTGATATACCATTTTACAACACCTGGATGCTTTGGAACTGGAATTCTGAAATACAATTTATTTTCTTACACAGAGATATGGGGAAAAAGTAAACATATCTTGGTCTCTCATGAAGAGGTGGTTTTTCAAAGAAGCCTGGCCATAGAATGATTTGATTTTTTTTCAACATTTGTATTTTATTTGGGACTGCTCCACTTATTAGCACTATTCAGATGTATACCACCCATTCACATTGAGTTTATTTTCAAGCTTAATTCAAGAACTCTGGAGTAAATTCACAGAAGATTTCGGAAAAATACCTAGTTTTGCACTTTGGGACTGTGAGTACCATGTTTAGACCCACCTCTGAGAGTAGGGAAGTACTGAACAATTCTAATAATGGTTTGAGGTTTTCTATTTTCTTATATACCAGAGATCTTGATTACTGAAAAAAATTATACAACTCAAAATGATTATGTGGGGATTGGGTTAAAACTTTTGTGGCTATAACTATAATCCTTAGAACCAACGGGTGAGATAAATTGGAGCTATTTAGGGTTGTATGGCAGTTTCTTATATATCAGATTGAATAATCTTTTCTGGTATGAAAATCTAATATATTTTTACTAAATTATGAGGCAGTATATTTGCAAAATTAAGTGGATCCTGGCCACAAGATAGCCACATACAGTGACCAAATTACTAACAAATTGTACTAACAGTGGTTAGTTAGTATGAGGAAACCATTCAAGGAATGTTGAATGCGAAGGAATTTAATATAAGGAAGTGGATAACTACAGAATCTTTGGAAAGAAAGGGGGAGTGCTGGTCAAGGAAAGCTACCCCCATTACTCAAGAGTTCAAGAAACTGCATAATTCACAGGAAACCACTGCCTGTGACCACTGCCTGAAGCTTTGAAGGGAAGTTAATGCTTCCATATTATGTGTAGTTTTCTAAACTTGAAGATACAAAAAAAGAATGAGTCAAGAAAATTGAGCTAAAGTTGTTGCCACATTTATTCCTTTGAGTTCAAGTTATAGCTGACCATCACAGATAATACTAAATTCAATCTTGCCTTATCTATTCAAATAATGTATTCATTAATTCAAAAGATTAAACTTGGTACATCTGGGTGGCTCAATTGGTCAAGCAGCCGACTTTGGCTCAGGTCATGATCTCACAGTTCATGAGTTTGAGCCCCGCATTGAGCTCTGTGCTTACAGCTCAGAGCCTAGGGCCTGCTTTAGATTCTGTGTCTCCCTTGCTCTTTGCCCCTACCTTGCTTGCACTCCATCTCTCAAAAAATCGAATAAAAATGTTAAGAAAACAAAGAAAAAAAAGATTGAATATAAATCCCATCAATATAATCATGACCGCTATAAAATGCCCAACTTTAAGGTACATCTAATGGCAGTTTCTGGGGCCAATTTAGAAAATCAGGCTTCATCAGGGGACTTCAAGAAGGCTGTGCTGGAGGCTATTGTAGTCATCAGAGACAGCGATATCTTTAAACTGGAAGCAAAGCAGTCTCTAGAATGGGGGTAAATCTTTGGACTTGGGGTGGTTTGAATGGAGGTCTCCACTTAGCCTGCTGCAAGATGCAGACAAACTATGTTAGCAGAGATAGAGGAAGGTTAAAACTTCCAAATGGTTAGAAACTCGTATGTACATAACTCTCTCCCATCCCTTTCAGTTATAAATTAGTCATAAATTAGTTTACTTCTTTAACAAATATTTATGGTGTCTACTATTTGCCAGCCTGTGGTAGGTCATGGATAGAACAATGAGGAAGAGGGAATAAAATCTTCTTTGTTGAATTTATATTCTAGAAAGTCATTAAAAAATCAATTTGACATCTGCCTCTTCTCTTGTCTCTCCCACATCTACGTAAAATTTGAAGAAAACTGTGGTTGTGGGTTTAAAGGACATGACGTGCTCTCATTCTTAGGGACACAAAGCATCACGTTGAGGCAATTAAAAATCACAGTTATAAACAGGGAATTCTGCCCAATAGAAGAGACATTTCTAAATATTGTTCGCATCTCTCTTTTTCTTTTTCATTTTTACTACATTCACTTTATTTTATGGCATTTTATGACGTTTTTTATGGCACTAAAACAACAGAAGCTTTTTCAGCACATTACAATACAATACTCAAAACCAGCCTTCACAGACAATTGAATTTTCAGAGTTGGTTGTAACTTAGAATGTGTTCAGTTTAACCCCCAAATCATCTCTTTTCAATAGAAATAAAAGTCATTTTGTACCTGACGTCTTCACACTGGAAAAATCGATAGTCATTAATGGTGTGTCTGCTTCATGTCAGCTTTATACAGAGGTGCTACAGTTGCGTTACTTGACAAGTTTTTCTGACAGGATTTCTCTTCTTGTTTTTTTTTTTCCTTCTTTTTTTTATCTTAGCTTTGTAAGGGGTCAGGAAGCTGTAATATTTTGAATGATTGCAACAGTATTAACGGGACACTTCACGATTGGAAAAGGAAGCAGCATCAGGAAGACTGTAATGTTCTTCCCAGGAGATGCAGTCACATTATTTGGTAGAGTAGGTGTGCCGAGTGAGTCAGACATTAGAAGACCAGAGACCAGCCCAAGGGACCTGAACCTTGGCGAATCTAACTACTTTGTCGCACTCCTTTTAAATTCAGCTGCTTGTTGGTTTGGGGGGCTTAGAACAAAGTGAAAATTCGGACACAGAAAATTTGGCATTTTATAAAGAGTTCTGATATTGTTCAAACTGAGTTGTATGTCAAAATGAATTGGTTCATTTATGAGCCAGGTAGCAGCATGGGGCCCGTGATAGCATGAATGTCAGGCTCCAGAGTTCTCACACACAGAGTGTGCAGAGGCACAAAGAAAAGGCTGTTTTCCAGGTGCCAGCGCTCCTGGTCTCAACACACGCAGGTATACCCCCTGCCCCCCATCCTTTTTGCCCGAGGGTGCTAGGGAAGCATCAGAGTTTCCTACTCTTCAGGACCATGGAGTCTTCCCAGTGTAGACTGAGGAATCGCAACTTTGTAGATATCAGGAAAAAGCTTATCTCAGTAAAGACTGAGCACAAATTTCTTTAGTAGGAAACGGGATCAGAACTCATTAAAGTTGATTTAGAAAAAAAATTTTAAATGTGATGTGTCCTATTTCTGAGCATGGTGGTGGTTGTCAATTCATAGCTACTATGTATTAATTATCATAAAATTGTAGAATTGATGATAGAAATATCTAGATAAGCAGGCTTAAAGAAAACTTTTCAAGTTATTTTACATGATATGAGAGGATTAGACAGATTTCTTATATATTTCTGTTAAATTTAATTTTGAAATCACAATCACAGAAATGAAGATTTATTTAAAAATAGCAGAGGGGTGCCTGGGTGGCTCAATTGCTTAACTTTCTGACCCTTGCTTTCTGCTCACGCCATGATCTCATGATTGTGAGATTGTCCTGTGGCATGCTCTGGACTGGGAGTGGAGCCTGCTTAGGATTCTCTGTTTCCCTCTCCTGCTTGCTCTTTCTCTCTCAAAGAAATAAAAATAAAAGTAATCAAAATAATCGGTCTTCTGTTTATTGTTCATATTCAGATGCTGGCATTTCACTTAAAAATAGGCTTCTATAAAATAATAATAAATGCATTCAGTAGAGTTTATGGTTTCCACATTTTTTTTTTTGAGAGAGAGAGAGATACCATGCACACTCATGCAGCTGGAGAGGCAGAGAAAGAGATAAAATCTTAAGCAGGCTCCATGCTCAGTGCCAAGCCTGACACTGAGCTGGAGCCCATGACCCTGGGATCATTTCTGAACTGAAATTAAGAGTCTGATGCTCAACTGACTGAGCCACCCAGACACCCCTCCATATTCTTTTAAAATACTGATGATGATATTTACTCTTAACCGAATTCATGTGATTTTTACAAAGAGAAGAGTTATAAAACTGAGAAAGTAAGAATAAGAGTGAAGGGAAGTAAGAAATAATAAAAATTAAAAATAACAAGATGGAAAGATAGAAATATAATTATGTTATGATACATGTAGGCAGTTTTTAAAAAGCAATTGCTTTCAGTTCCTCAAATCACAGTTTTGAACTTTATTCCTACATTTACCTGAATGAAAGTAAATAGGAAATCTTTAGTGAGCTTTAGCACTTAGTATACGTTGGTGTATATTAGTGTTAGTATATATGGTATTTTCAGCTCATCTTGTTTGTGTCTCCTCTCTAACATGTCTATGTGTAATGCATACCTATGTGTGTGCCTGTGTGTTTGTGTATTTACTGGCACAGAATGCTTCAATATCAATATGAATTTTTAAGCCTGTGTTAAGTTCTGTCCATTCCCCAGGTTATCCTTCACGCCTAACCCCACTAATACGGACAACTGACTCTCTTATAGACTTAGCTGTCTCCCAATATCTAAGATCAATTCTGAATTTAGATAAGAGAAGAATCTTTTGTTCAACCTTCTGATACTCAGAGTAAAATTACTCTGGTGGCTAGTTATTATAATGATAATACGGAGTTTATTTCCTTTTCTACATCTCGAGCCAGCTTTCTCCCCTACGTGCCTGTTGCTTAGCCTTGGTTTAGTGGCCTGCCAAGTATATTTGGAGCTAGCCTTCTGAGCACAGTTCACACAGCCATGAAGCCAGCCCGGGAAGCATTCTTAATTTAAGCCCCTCCACCTGCTTCTCTCCCAGTTCTTCACTTCTCAAAATGGCATCTTTACCCATCCAGTGGTTTAATCTAAAAACTTTGGTGTCAGAAAGAATGAAATATGCCATTTGTAGGAAAATGGATGGACCTCAAGGGTGTCATGCTAAGTGAAATAAGTCAGGCAGAGAAGGACAGATACCATATGTTTGCACTCATAGGTCTAACGGGAGAAACCTAACAGAGGACCATAGGGAGAGGAAGGGGGAAAGAGAGCTGGGGAGAGAGAGGGACACAAATCATGAGAGACTATTGAATACTGAAAACGAACCATGGACTGAAGGGGGAGGGGGAGAAAGGGAAGGGGGTGATGGTCATGGTGGGGGGCACTTGTGGGGAGAACCACTGGGTGTATTATGGAAACCAATTTGAAAATAAACTATTAAAAAAATAAAGTGAGAACAAAAAGCAAAAAAATAAAAATTAAAAAATTAAAAAAACAAAAACTTTGGTGTTATTCTTGAAATCATGTATTTCCTCATACTTAGGAGGCCTGTAAATCTAGGGACAGTCCCAGTTTACATTTGTGTCCCCAGCATAAATATTAAGAGTCTTCATTCATTTTCAAGGTATCCTGACTTGGGTAAAATAATTATATGGTCACCCAATCCCATTCCATGGAATACTCCATTCAGCACACCAAAAGTCCTATGGGCACTACCTTCAAAATGTATCCAACACTCATTCCTTTCTCCCCCTTTCCAATACACCATTATAGTCCATGTCTTATTCTCTCTTACTTGAATCATGGAAACAGCCTTCAATCAGTTCTTTTTGCTCTTATAATTGCTCCATTAGGGTCTATTCTCCACCCAGGAGCAAGTTTACATCACTCCCTTGTGACAGCATTCTAATAGCTTCTTATCTGAGAATAAATCTTACCATCTTGCCATGCCCTGAAAGAAAAGGCCAGAAGTGATCTTTCCTCTGTTTATCTTTCCATATTATGTGCTAGCCCTTTTCTTATTCAGTTTTCTCCACAGCTGTAGTAGACATCTTGCTGTCTTACAAACACATTGGACCCAACACCCATCTTTCCAGTTTCTATCCTCTTTGCCTAGAGCTCTCTTCCCCTGGTCCTTGCTGGAGCACGCCGCTGCTGGCGGTATTCTGGTATTTCTCCACTCGAACGTCAATTCATCTGAGAGACTTTCCTGGCCACTATTTTTTAACCAGCTTCCCTGATTCAGTTCAGGAAAAAGAAATAAATATAGGTATTTCGGGCAGAAAGTGATTTAATCCTAAAATTAGGAGCTTACAAAATCATTGAAAGGAAAGAAAATCAGGAATCATCACTGGACCCCTGACTTTGGGTCCTGTCACTGTAGGATTCAGGAAATGTCTGCTGCCACTATTACTTCCATGGCTGCTGCCACGGCCCCTCACATCCAAGCAGATATTAAGTAGTGGACTCTGGTGCCCAGCAGTGCCCATGAGCATCTGCTGAAGTTTGCCATCAGCTGGCACCAGTGCAGGAAAATGGCCTCTCTCCCTCCCTGAATTTTCCACATCTTATGCAATGGCATCTCTCTGGTAGAACCTAAAGCGCACTCAGTGAGCTGGCTGAAAGGGAATCTGGGAAATCTATCCATTGTTCTTCAAACCCAGTATAACTAGAGGACATAGAAGGGACGGGACTGGAGGCAGAGAGCCAAGAAACTATTTACACATGCTTCCCTGGGTCCTGTCACATTTTCTTCTTGCCTCTGCTCTATTTTTCCTCCAGAGCTCTTATTAGTACCTAAAATATTTATTTGTTTGCATGCTATTTTCTGTCTTTTCTCAGAGAATCTAAAGTCCAAGACAGGGACTATAAAAATGCCTGTTGGCTCAGAGCATAGTGTTTGAGAAATATGTGCAGAATGTATAAATGAATAAAGAAATCCATCAATATATATCTGCTTTAGATAGTTGTACTCAAAATGTTATTAAAATGAACAGTATGTTTCATGTTCTATAGAAACTATTATCAGAAAATGATTCCATTGGACAGGAAAAGGGGAACCCATTAAAAGTTAAGTTAGTGGGGCACCTGGGTGGCTCAGTCAGTTAAGTGTCCAACTCTTGATCTTGGCTCAGGTCATGATCTTGGGATCCCTGAGATTGAGCTCCAAGTTGGTCTCTGTGCTGACAGTGCAGAGCCTGCTTGGGATTCTCTCTCCCTCTCTCTCTGCTCCTCCCTACTCATGCGTGCATGTCCTCTCTCTCTCTCTCTCTCTCTCTCTCTCTCAAAATAAATAAACATTAAAAAAAGTTAAATTAGTAAACAGAGGACAAATTCAACTTTAAGTAAGCAAGATTTTGTGGGGAATAAAAACAATCAATTAATCATACTTTTGTAGTTATAACTAGAAATTATGTTTACCTCTCTAAAGGAAAAGAAACAAAAGGCTATCTGACACTTGGAAGTATTAGTAATTTTTCATTACTTTTTCTGTCTCTCAGTGGTCTCTTAGGGGAGTTTGATCTGGTGGGTGAAACTGAAAACTCTGCATATGCCTGGCCTAACTAACTTTTCTTCTCTCACTCCCAGGACCCCATCACTGTCAGGTGGAATGGTAGAAGCCACTTGAGCCAAGCTCTACCCTTGCAGGGAGGAGCCTACAATTGTCTAACTTTACTCTTACTTTACTCTTCAATTACATTAAGATGTAATTCACAAAAGCATTAAGGTGGTTTGAAGAAAATTGGTGCTAATACTTCTTTAAATGTCTGGTAGAATTCACCAGTGAAACTATCTGGTTGTGGATTTTTTTCTTTGGGAGATTTATGTTTGCTGATTCAATCTCATTTGGTTTTGGTCTGTTTTGATTTTCTATTTTTTTCATGGTTCAGTCTTTGTAGGTTGTACATTTCTAGAAATTTATCTTTTGCCTGAGACAATTATCTAAAACGGTGTTTTCCAGGAGCTACTGGACCATGGTTGAGGGGCTGGAGCCAGTTCACAAATCACTGCAGGATCCTAGGAGGGACTGAGGTCTGTTTGCCTATCACCCTAGGCACGGGTGGGTGGGGCCCCTCCTGGGCCCCTTAGTGCATGGTGCTGCAACCCATAGCTCCCATATCAGCACTCTTGTCCATGGATGAATGCCAAATACTTGCTGTTGAGGAGAAATAAAAACAAGGAACGTCTCATATTGCCGTGATGCTGAAATCACCTCCTGGAGCTTTATAGAAATCATCCATTCTTTAAAGGTTAGATAAAGCTTGACTGTTAACTCACTTGGTCCTTGTGACTTTCAATAGATACTCTATGATATTAGATAAATTCTAATTTCTTAATTATTTTTGTATTAATTTTTAACATTATAGCTTATTAGGAAATAGACCATTTCCTCTAGATTTAAATATTTTTGGCATAGAGTAACTTTCCTGAACTCATATAATTTTATTCTGTCTCAACATTTTTGGTAATAAGTTTACTATACTAATGAGTTTTTATTATTTTATTTGTTATCTATTTATTTTCTTATTTAATTAAATTCAGCTTGATAGTCATTCATAATTATTTACCTCTTTGATGTGGGTTGATCTCATTATCAAAGACATCAAAATACACGTTTTTACTAGGTATAGATTGTTCTGTCTTTCAGTAGTTGTGTTTTCTTTTCATTCCTCTTTATATAGTTTGTAAACTATCTTTTGACTTCTTTCCTAGCCTAAGGGTTTCTTTCTTTTTTTAAATTTGTATATTAAAAATTTTTATTAAAATCCAAGTTAGCTAACATATAGTATAATAATGGTTTCAGAAGTAGAATTTAGTGATTCATCACTTTTGCTCTAAGGATTATCTTAGAAGCACATTTTTAAAGTTTCTAGTAGTTAAAATAGTAATTTTAAAATTATTTATTTCTAGCCCATCAAGATACTGCACTAAAAATATGTCCTCTCTCTCTTTCCATCCATCCATCCATCCATCCATCCATCCATCCATCCAACCATCCATCATACATCCATTTTTAGTTAAGCATTCTTTGTTTTCAGGGAAATAATAAAATTGTGAACATATTGAATAAACTTATTTTTATGTCCATTCAATCAAGTCACTTGAAGAGATTACTTTTTTTGCTTTTGTCTACCTTTAGTTTTTAAATATTAAATCAAAACGTTTTATGCTCTGTTTCATCAGTCTCTCTTTGTATTTGTAATCATTTTGCTCTGTGTATTTAGCCGACAAGTTTTAGCGTGTGTAGGTTTATGACTTTTGTATTTTCACACATTGTGTCTTTTGTGGCTAATTCTGTTTTGTTTTGTTTTTTTCTTTCAGCATTATTTTTTATAGTTTAAACTGTACTTGATCTCATAGGGACACCCCTAGTTCCTTTTTGTGTGTGTTTATTTGCCTGATTCTTCTGGCCCATTAGTTTATTTTTCAACCTCTCTCTAACACTTTGTCTTTAGAGTTTCTTGAAAACAGCATGTTGCTGGGATTTATTTTTAGGTGTCGCTTTAAGCAACATCTTTTTGTTCAGTCTCATTTGTTTACCATGATGGGTAATACACTTGTTTTTCTTCCAACTTACTTGGGTTTAGTTTTAATTTAAAATTTTGTTTTTCTTTTCCTCTTTTCTTTTTTTTTTTTTTCCCAAATGTGACCAAGTTTCTATTTATTTCACTTTCTTTCCTTGTTAATTCGGAAATCTAATTGTGTGGTTCAATTCTATAAATGTTCATAATTCATTTTCCTTTTATCATAACCAAAATTATACTTTAATACTATTATTTGGCAACAAGATAATGTGATTTCCATCCATGAAGATGCACCACTAATCCCTTACTTATCTTCCCTTTTAGTTTTAGGTAATTAGAAATCTGTTTAGAGAATCCTGCTCCTGTTTTGCAAGGACCTATTTGCTCTTATTTTAACATTTCCCAAACATCTTTATCTGCTTATACTTTATTTCATAAATATTGCCACCTGCAATATTGTTTGCCCTAAATCCATTTCTGTTGCCGTAATGAGTAAATGTATCTCAGGTGGATACATGTATCTCGATTTTAATCTTTCGGAAATTGGTAGATGTGGGGTGACTTGTTGGCTCGGTCTTGATCTCAGGAGTGTGAGTTTGAGCCACATGTTGCACTTGGAGCCTACTTAAAAAAAAGAAATTGGTAGATGTGATTTTACTAAGCTCTAGAGATGAGGAAGTAAGAAAATTTTTTATTTATAAGTAATTTTTTTTGGCCTGGAACTTTGCAATTCCTTCTAAATTTTAGTGTTTAAGCATTTAAATTCTTTTTTAAAAAATGTTTTTTATTTATTTTTGAGAGACAGAGAGAGAGAGAGAGTGTGTGAGCAGGGGAGGGTCAGAGAGAGAGGGAGATACAGATTCTGAAATAGGCTCCAGGCTTTGAGCTGTCAGCACAGAGCCTGATGTAGGGTTCAAACCCACAAACTGTGAGATCATGACCTGAACCAAAGCTAGACGCTTAGAGGACTGAGCCACCCAGGTGCCCCAGTGTTCAAGCATTTAACCATCTATGCAGAAGTATACATCTTTTCCTAGCAGTTCATACTGGAATTGGGTTAGAACTCCAATCTGTTTTCTTTCTTCATTTCAAGAAAAATATTGTTTAATTATTTTTTCTTCCAACATCTATTCCTTTTTATTTTCCTGGAAATGTTATTAACCACATGTTATGCTTCCTGGATCTTACATCCCAATCACTTACCTTTTCCATCATGATTTCTATCTCTTTATATTTTTGCACAATGCTTTGAAGGAAGATTTGGGTTTAATGTTCTGAATTACTATTCAGATCTCAAGAGTGAGCACAATCTTCAAAGTGTCTACTAAATCACTAGGTTGGAAAATTGTGCTTTATTTGAAATTTCCAAACTACTTCTTTTGTGCTGAATCTCCATAAGTGTTCTTAGTATTTTCATTCAAGTTATTATCTGTCTTTACAGCAGCTCCAGTTTCCTGGGCATCCGTTCTGTTTCTTTTGTTTTGTAATGTTCTCTGTGACTTCTGGGTCCCTTTATACAGGCTACTATATTTTTCTGTCCACTCACTGGGGTCAAACATGGCTGATAGAGGACCCTAAGACGCAGTTACACATAATGATATCGTGTTTTTTCCTTGGCCTGACAAGGTAGAAGGTTTGCATCTGGAGGGAAAGTCTGCTTCCATCCTTGTCTCCCTCACTCAGGGGTAGGGAAGACTCAGGTTTATTTGTGTGTGTGTGTGTGTGTGTGTGTGTGTGTTTTGTCTTAAAAATATCAGTCACGTTGATGCTCCAAGAGATCCATGGGATTTCTATATGCAAAACTTTTCTCAGGATCCATCGTTTTCTGCTTTCTATTTCTTATCCAGGAACTCCTCATCCTGGTCTGAGAAGGTAGTGTTGGCCAGGGGTGAAAGAGTTCTAACCGCTTGCCTCTGTCACCCTTCCTACAAAGTCCAAACCTGCACTCACACCCAGCTTCCCATAGGCACTAGCACCTCGCCCAGAAGGAGCAAGCAGGCGAGAACAGAGGCTGAAGGGAGACTTGAACACATGTCACTGTGCTCGGAATTCTCTCCCTACGCTCAGCCGTATCTGAAGCAATGTAGTGAGCATGCATCATGAACTCACTATACTACATATGTACGTATGTATGCAGTATGTATTTATATCTGAAACACAGGAATGGGTCGAGGGAAAAGCATTCTTCTTTCTTAGCTCAGAAGGAATAAAAACCATGCCAAATCCTCATACAGCAATTAATATATTTCAGACAGTATTCTAAGAGCTTTATCCATTTTTGACCTATTCTTAATAAAAACCCTGTGAAGCAGACTTCATCACCATCGCCAGATTACAGATGAGGAAATAAAGACGAAGTTTCAAGCCCAAGATCACATATGTGAGGGGGACATCAGAGACAGAGCAGGACTCATACGCCAGAAATCTGCCTTTGGAAGCCACACTCATAGCCACTACTCTACACTGCTGCCAATGAGTGTGTCCTGTCAGGAGGAAAGGGAACAGTTGATTGCAGTTATCTTCTGTAAAGTGATAGATCTTCTTTGCTAAGCTGAATTGTAATGGAAATAAAAAATAAGAATCAAGTAAGATTTAATATTCCATGTAAAGTATGACGGCAGAACCAGTGCTTGGCAACACGAGGAAACATTAGGAATTGTTTATATTCACTGTTTTCCCAATTTCCTGAGGTCCCACTTCATCATTCTGGGATAGAGGTGACAGGAGTTCACCCATTTTGGACCTCTAGAGTAGCAGTCGGTTAACTATGGTCTACTGGTCAGTTTGGTCCCCTGCCTGTTTTTGTACACAAAGTTTTATTGGAATACAGCCACACCCATTCAGTTACTGGTTGTGTATGGCTGCTTTTGTACTACAGCGTCAGAGTTGAGTAGCTGCAATAGAAAACAGATAGCCTGCAAAGCCTAAAATATTTACTGTCTGATCACTTCCAGAAAAATTTGCTGAAGCTTGCTTTGGTTTAATGGACTCTTCTTAAAAATTATTCTGGGAATTTCATCTTCCTAGCATTACAACTCACTTAATATAAGTCTTATTTCATGGAACTTTTATTCCAATGGCAGAGCTAGCTACCTAAAACTAAATATATGTAAAGATATGAATTTTTTTGGTTCCTCTTGAGATTCTTTTATGAATTCAGTCTTGGATGATTGTGTATTTCTAAGAATGTATCCATTTCTTCTACACTGTCCAGTTTCTTGGCATATAATTATTTATAGTAGTATCTTATGATCCTTTGTATTTTTGTGGTGTTAGTTGTAACTTCTCTTTCATTTCTGGTTTTATTTATTTGAAGCTTCTGTCCTTTTTTCTTGGTCAGTCTTTAGGTTTGTCAATTTTGTTTATCCTTTCAAAGAGCCAGAGTTTAGTGTCATTAATGTTTTCTATTGCTTGTAGTCTCTTATTTATTTCCATGATGATTTTAATTATTTCCTTCTGTTTGTTAACTTTGGGAGTCATTTGTTGTTCTTTTTCTAGATGCTTTTGGTATAAAGTTAGATTATTTATTTAAGATTTTTCTTGTTTCCTGACTTAGGCCTCCCTCTTAGAAATAGTTTTGCTGCATCCCAAAGATTTTGATTTATTGTATTTCCATTTTCTTTTGTCTCAAGGTATTTTTTATTTTATTCTATTTTATATTTTAACATTTTTAAAATTGATTTTTGAGAGACAAAGAGAGAAGAGCATGAGTAAGGGAAGGGCAGAGAGAGAGAGGGAGATACAGAATCTGAAGCAGACTCCTGGCTCTGAGCTGTCAGCACAGAGCCCGATGCAGGGCTCAAACCCACGAACTGTGAGATCATGACCTGAGCTGTGAGATCATGACCTGAGCCAAAGTTGGCTGCTTAACAGACTGAGACACCCAGGTGCCCCTGATTTCAATCTTTCTAAGTTTACCAGCTTGCTTTGAGGCTTACTATGTGATTTATATTGGAGAATATTCCATGTACTCCTAAGAAAATGTGTATCCTGCGGTTTTTGGATGGAATAGTCTGTATATATCTATTAACTTCATTTGGTCTAATGTGTTATTTAAGGCCAATATGTCTTGATTTTCTGTCTGGACGATCTATCTATTGATGTAATTGGGGTATTAAAGTTCTGTGCTATTAGGGTATTGCTGTCAATTTCTCCCTTTAGGTCTGTAAATAGATGCTTTATGTGCTTAGGAGCCTATCTTGTTGAATGCAAAAAAGTTTACAAATGTTATTTCATTAGATCGACCCCTTTATCATTATGTAATTCTCTTCTTTGTTTTTACTATAGCCTTTGTTTTAAAATCCTATTTTATCTGATATACTATAGCTATACAAGTTTTCTTTTTGTTTCCGCTGCATAGAGTATCTTTTTCTATCCCTTTACTTTCTGTCTGTTCATGTCCTTGGACCTGAAATGAGTCTCTTATAGGCAACACATAGATGAATCTTATGTTTTTATCTTTTCAGACACTATGTGTTTAGATTAAAGAATTTACTTCATTTACATTTAAAGTAGTTATTGATAGGTATGTATGTATTGCCATTTCATTCATTGTCTTCTGCTGTTTTTGCGATTCCTTTCTCTTTCTTTCCTCTTCTCTGCTCTCTTGCCTTGTGATTTGATGACTTTCTTTAGAGTTATGTTTATATTCCATTCTCATTATCTTTTGTGTACCTACTATAGGCTTTTGCTTTGTGCTTCAAATATAAGACCCTATATGTATATTACAATCTATTTTAAGTTGATAACAACTTAAATTTGAATACGTTATAAAATATAGTTTTTAGTACTTATTTTTAAAAATTTGTAACATTTATTTATTATTGAGAGACAGAGAGAGAGAGAGCATGAAGATGGGAGTGGCAGAGACGGGGGAGACACAGAATCTGAAGCAGCTCCAGGTTCTGAGCTGTCAGCACTGAGCCTGAGTCAGGGCTCTAACTCACAAACCACAAGATCATGACCTGAGCTGAAGTTGGACCCCCAACCGACAGAACCACCCAGGTGCCCAATTTTTATTTTATTTTTGAGAATGAGAGATAGAGCATGAGTCAAGGAGGGGCAGAGAGAGAAGGAGACACAGAATCCGAAGCAGGCTCCAGGCTCTGAGCTATCAGCACAGACCCTGGAGCCAGACTGGAACTCATAAACAGATAATGAGATAATGACCTAAGCAAAAGTTGGATGTTTAACCAACTGAGTCACCTTTGAATACATTCTTAAACCTCTAAATTTTTATGATTCCTCCACCACATTTGTGTTGCTGATGTTGTATTTTATTTATTTATTTATTTATTATTTTAGAGAGAATATGAGCGTGAGTGGAGGAGAGGGATAGAGGGAGATAGAGTCTTAAGCAGGCTCCATGCTCAGCATTCAGCCTGATGTGCGACTTGATCCCACAACCTGGGATCATGACTTGAGCCGAAATTAAGAGTCAGACACTCAACTGACTGAGCCACCCAGGCACCCCTATGGTGTATTTTAAATCTTTTTATTTTGCATATCCCTTACCTAATTATTATAGTTATAATTAATTTACTATTGTCTTTTAACCTTCATACTAGATTTATAAGTAATTAATTCACTACCATTACTATATATTTGACTCTGCCAGTGAGATTTTTACTTTAATATGGTTTCTTGTTACTAATTCCCTTTTCTTTTCTGCCTAAAGAAGTTCCTTTAACTTTTCTTGTAATATTGACTTAGTAGTGATGAACTCCTTTAGTTTTTCTTGTCTGGAAACTTTAGCTTTCCTTCAAACAAGGAGATCTGTTCCCTGGCAACAGTTGCAAGATTTAGAGCTTCAGAAAAGCATATAAGCTCCTGAGATGTATTGTTGAGCTGTGATGAGGTCAGTGGAGGGTGCAAAGATGGTGTCTCTTTGCCTATCTTCTCCGAGAGTATCTCTGTAGCCTCTAGATATGTAGCACTTGAATTCTGTCTTTCAGGTTGAATTTCTAGGACATGTAAATGGGCTTTTGTCACAGGCAGACTAAAGATGAGTTTCTTTCTTCTGTCTGTGCAGTAATTTGGGTGTGGTAACTTGCTCTGATCTATTATTGCAGTCCGATGGGGACCAGGAACCCAGGCCTCCCTGGCCATCAGAGTCAGGGAATTAAAAGGCATCCTCTGTGTGGACTGCATTCATGTGCCAGCTTTACCAAGGCTGTGGGAGAGTGTTGAAGGTTGATCATGTCCACAGCTCTAGGAGCAGGGGAGAAACACTGGGTGCAGGGCATGCCTGTGGCTTTAGTGATGTATAAAAGCACTGAAGAGTGAGCATGTCTGCGGCTCTAACAATGCTGGGGGAAGAATGCTTGGAATGGGGCGTGCCCAAGGCTTTAGCAACGTGGAAGTGTAAGAATATAAGTCTGAACCTAACAGACTCCATGACAGAGGCCCCCCCTCTAAACTAGAAGATCTAAGGGTCAGTCTCTCTGGAACTGTCAGGCGGAACACATTACCTGAGACAGAAGAGACCACCTTGCGGTATCCAATCAGGGAAGGCCAGCTACCTCTCCCCACATTCCTAAAGGTGAGGTCTACAGATAGAAACTTTAGATAGGACCCTGTTACCTAATGTTAAAGTTAACCTGATAGTCACCGAATAGGACCCTGAACTCGCTCTGTAATTGGCTAATTTCAAAGATACCCTAAATGTTGTAACGAATACTCCAGACAATGTGAATGGTCAAACCTGCTGTCAATGATATTGTATAATAGTGATTGGATCACTGTACCTATGTCACAGTTTCTTGTAACTCCCCTTCCCAAAAACCATAAAAATCCCTGCTCAGCCCTTGCTTGGGGCTGAGCAAGTACAGATCCACTGAGTTGGAAAAGTCTGTGAGTCTGAGTTCGAACCCGTAATGAAGCCCTTTGTCTTGACATGCGTGCCTCGGTCTCCCTGGCAGTTTTTGGTTTTGGGGTGATATTGAAATCTTGGGCATTACAGGAGAAGAGCAGTGAAGGTGGGTCACATCCAAAGCATTAGCAAGGCTGTGTCCACACACATTAACCTGTGCTAACAAGGTAGATGGAGTACAAAAATTGCACTCATCAGTGGCTCTGTCTCCAAAGAAAGGCCCAGCTGGTTCTGGTCCTTGCCCCTCTGGCAGAAGCTTTAAATTTAGAAAATGTATATTCTTCACTACAATTCAGTCATCAGGGATGGAGTTTTGGGTGAGACCAGATCTCTGTCTCTCCTATGCATCTTGAGTAGTCCTTTTATCCCTTGTTGTGGAGGGAGCCGATCAACTAGCTTTCTGATCTTTTTCAGTGGGAATTATCCCATATGTAGCTGTAGATTTGTTATGTGTAAGAAACAGCAAGTTTAGGGTTTTCCTATGCTGCATATTTGGACTGCCCTCTCATTTTATAATTTCAGAGTCTGCAGCAAATTAGAAAATATCTTTCTAGTGTTCTTCTAATTACATTACTTATTCCACTTCTGGTCTTATTTGTCATGCATATACTTTGTCTGTCTGTCTGATATTTCATTCCCTGGCTGCTGGACCCTCAGTTTCTATTAGCTCATTGAATTAAGTCTGGTGGTTGGAGGACTGTTAGGAACAGCAGTCACACAAATGATGGAAAATGGCATGGCCTTTGCCTCTATGACCAGCAGTATAGAAGCCACTGTACTGCTGTTCTTTTGATTCCAGAAGAAAGAGTTCATGGAATAGTTTTATTTATAATGAAAAAAAAAAAAAACCCATGTGGGAGAGTAAATATTACCTGGCAGAAAGGAGAAGGAAAAGCTCTTGTAGTAATGACAGCTGGCCTATAACTGTAAATATTTATATAAATTTTTGTGGTTTACAAAGCACTTTCCAATGCTCATTTAATCTTTTCTACATCTTTGCTAACGTATCTGTATTTGTATTCCCACTTCACAGGTGAGATAACAGACTCAGATTAAACAGATCATAAGTGACAGAGGTAGAACAAATCTGTTTTTAGGTACTGAATATCACGGCCTACCAGTGTTCATATTATTTTTATTGGAAAAGAAGTGGAGAAGCATGATGAAGAGGAATAAAGGGACTCTAAGACTAGGGCAGGGAAAAACAATTTTCTTCCTTGCAAAAAAAAAGAGGCAATTTTCTTTACTAAGGGAAAGAAAATTAAAAGAATTCTTCAGAAGTTTGTCCTTCATGTTTCTGTTTATTCCTTTAAGAAGTACTTATTGAGAACCTATTATGTGTCAGATGTTGGAGCTGGAGACACAATAGTGAACAAAAGGTCTCTGTCCTCATGAAGCGTATATTTGGGGGAGGTGGGCAATGAACAAGATAAACAAAATGCATAGGACATTAATCAGTTTTAAGAACTGAGGAGAAAAATAGCTGACAAAGGAGACATAAAGTGTCAGTGTATCCATTTAAAATTTTAGAAAGAATAGTTAGGAAAGGGCTCACTGAGACAGCAACTGAGAAGTTACCTAATATACCAGTAATGTTATTTTAATTAACTTATCTAACGTTATAGTTCATTTTTCCTTTTTTGGGGGGAGGTATCTATTACTCATTCTATTCTTATTAAAGTAAATCAATGAATTCATTATTGTTTCTGACAAATTATCTACTAGTTAATCAATCCATGACTTTCTAATAGATTATTTTAGCAAGTGACAAACTTGCTAAGCCAGACACACTGTATCATATTAATTCAGCAATTCCCAAGTAGACGAAATATTTTTTATGATTTTCTGTATAATGAGCTTGTATGTGAAAAACTAGCTTCCAGTGGTGTTAGAATATTAACTTGGATAAAATGAGTTACTATATTGTTTTGTATAATGGTCTTTGTAATGCTAGAAATAAAGAAATAATAGAAATACAAAAGTTAAGTTTGCCTTCTGGTATACTAAAAGACAGTTTACAGCCCCGTTTCTCTTCGTACAGTTGATAGACACCCCTTTTACCTTCTGGGACATTCATACGGTCTATAGGTAAAATATATCTGCTATTTTCTTATAGAGCTATTGAAGCAACTTACAAAAAGAAGTAGATGTTCTTGACATTTTTAAATTTTTTAATATCCATTTATTTTTGAGAGAGAGAGAGAGAGACAGACAGACAGACAGGCAGAGTGTGAACAGGGGAGGAACAGAGAGAGAGAGAGAGCTACAGAATCCGAAGCAGTATCCAGGCTCTGAGCTGTCAGCAAAGAGTCTGATGCGGGCCTCAGACTCACAAACCACAAGATCATGCCCTGAGCTGAAGTCAGACTCTTAACTGACTGAGCCACCCGGGCCCCCCAGATGTTCTTGATATTTGAAGAGTGCTCACTAAATTAATAACAAACCCTTTTTTCCTTAGCATCTAAATTTAGAAGCAAATGACGTAGGGATCAAAAATACCAGCTTCATTACTGAGAAGTTGTGTGGAGAATATAGTGGGCAAGTGGTTTTGTTATTTTTGCTCCAAATCGTTAAATTTATCCCCTCAAACTATAGGACTCTCTGCCTTGCCGAGCTCACCACATGGCTGAAAGGAAATAAAAAATTAACCTCTCTGAAGACAATGAGGCCTCTTAGAGAAGGGCGAGATTCAGGGTTACCAGATAGAATACAGTATAAATGGTATTTCCATGGAGTTGTGAAAACAGAAATCCTGTCCTTAGTCAACCATTCTCCTGTCTTCCTTTGGGGAAGTGTGAGATTTCAGTCAAAGAGTGAGTATCAGAACAGAGAGGTTGGTGTGTTGCTGAAATGGAGAGTCTTTTTTTTTTTTTAATTTTTAAATGTTTTATTTATTTTTGAGCAAGAGAGAGAAAGAGAGAGAGAGAGAGAAAGAGAGAGAGAGAATGTGAGCAGGGGAGGGTCAGAGAGAGAGGGAGACACAGAATTGGAAGACAGGCTCCAGGCTCTGAGCTGTCAGCACAGAGCCTGATACGGGGCTTGAACCCACAAACCATGAGATCATGACCTGAACCAAAGTCGGATGCTCAACCGACTGAGCCACCCAGGCTCCCCTGTAATGGAGTTTCTTCCATATGGAAACATCAGTACAGGGAGGATTAGAATTCCTCCCTGAAGATTTCATTTGATCTAGCAACATTTTCTCACATCACCATAAGTAGGGAGATACCAAAAAACTTATTATTTACATCTGAATTCATTCCATCTTAGTTTTAACGACATTCACTCAATTCAAGATGGTGTGAAAGACGCTTGTAAGGAAAGATATCTTACTATTACCCAGCAAAAGTTGAGTGCTCGAAATGCTCCCAGTGCTGTACAAGCTTCCAAAATACAACAGAATCAAGAAGAACCTTTATTTTCAAAAGAGTTATAATTCAGCAGTTTAGACAATAATAATAAACATAAAACAATAGCAAGTAATACAACACAAAATATTAGCTGTTATTGAGTGTGACAAGCTAGATGCACACAGGGATGGAGGGCCGCATGGCATATTGTAGAGAGCCCTGACCTGAGAAGCAAGAGAGCAGGATTCCTGTTTTAACAAAATCTGAGGAATACTCAGCAAGTCTTACTGAATCTCTTTAGGCTCCAGTTTCTTAGTGTATAAAATGAAGGGTTTGACTAGAATGCCATCTTAATAAAAAATCAATTTTTCTAATATAATAGTACCAAAATAATTACAAGATCCTAAAGTTACAATGAATTAAGCCCTGCATTCTTTTGTTTTCCATATCAGCTACTGCAAGAGAAAAATGAAAATAAAATGAAAATTGATAGAAAGGTAATAAGGAAATACACAAAGAAAGAAGACTAATCAAAGAAACTAAGGAAGAGATCCAATAAATATTTCAAAGGCCCAAATAATGTTTGTTAACAGAATGTTATTGTTAATAGGAGTTGTGCTTTTGGGGTCTCTGAACTTCAATTTAGGAAGGGAAATGCACCAATCACTCTGCCGAAGGGTGAGCAAGACCCTTTCCTACAGTATAACTTCACACAAACTAGGCTGGGAAGTGAAATCTGACACACAGATTTTTTTGGTTTGAGCCTGCAATACTAATGCTTCAACAGATTGAAGTGTTCTTACTGTGTGTTCTGCAATGAGAAGCAACAGCGGGTCCTGGGTGGCTCAGTTGGTTAAGCCTCGACTCTTGGTTTTGGCCCAGGTCCTGATCTCGCTGTCTCTCACTGTGACATTAAGCCCCATGTCTAGCTCTGAATCAAGCCCCGTGTGGGGCTCTGCAATGAGCTTGGAGCTTGCTGAAGATTCTGTCTCTCTCTCCCTTTGCCCCTCCCCCACCCATGCTTGCTCTCTCTCAAAGAAAAAAGGCTATAAAAAGGCAGAAAGAGACACTGTTCTGATTTCCTCCATTTTCTCTAGCACTGCTTTATATTTTATGAAATGAAGAAATACAAATTTCGGTTATTTTCTACTGCTGAAGAAAAATAAGGCAGTTTCTCGAAAACATTTTTTAAAAGGCTACATTTAGGTGATCTTGAGAATCACTGAGGAAAGGCTGCTGTACTTGAGCTTGCTAATACAGGCTAGAGGGACCCTACAATACCCGGACTGATTTGGGGAGAAATGAATCCTTTCCAGTTTTGCATATCATCCTGCCAGCGCCTGTGAAACCAGCCTCAAAATGGAGAAAGTTGTATGTGAGATGTGAGGACTCGAGGGAAACGAAGGGGAAAAAGCAGACAGAAGTCCTCTCTCTAAACAAACTCTTTTGTGTGTTTTTGTTGTAAAAGTGCTTTAAAATAGTTTGCAATAGTTTTGCAATAATTTTTGCAATATTTTGGGCTTCTTGTGGCGTCCCTGTTTAGAATCAAAGGGCTAATGTTTCTAACTTAATTTTCTGTAAAATAGTAAGAAATAACCAACCAACCAAACATGATTCAGACTTTCTCAACACTTGACGCAGGTCAATTTCTCAAAGCTCCTTTATGCTTTCAGAGGCCATCGGTGGGACAGTTTGCTCTCAGTGGATTTCATCTTCTATGGAAGAAAAACTTCAGTTTCAATTTTCTGTTGCTACAAATGTCTTAATATAATGTTTTGTTTTGGAAAACATTTTAATAATTTTTTTTAGTATGAAAGACAATGAAGTCAGGAAAACTAACTTCCTCTGCTTAAATTACTTAATAAGATAACAGAAACTTTGAGTTTTGAGTTTCTACCTGTTGCTGGACAGTATGAAGAAGATGTGATGGGGTGAAAGTTATAGAAGATAACACAAAACTTTAAAAATAGGCAAACATATAGCCTTAGAATAAGGGCAGCTGGTGGGAAGTCCTCGATGGTGGCAATAGATCAAATGCCATTAAGGCACCGATATCTAGTGAAAAATTAAAAATTATTTTCCTTGGGGCACGTGGGTGGCTCAGTCGGTTAAGTGTCCTTGGACTCAGGTCATGATCTTAGGGTTCATGAGTTCAAGTCCCGTACTGGGCTCTGTGGAGACAGCGCAGAGCCTGTTTCTGATTCTGTCTTCCTCTCTGCCCCTCCCCCATTCACTCTCTTTCAAAACTAAATAAACATTAAAAAAGATTATAGATTCTTATTAAAAAGTTGACTCTGTTAGTGTTCTTTCATTCTGCCAAAGGAGAATTGAGTAGAAGTCGGTTGCACCAAAAAGAATTCCAATGGAGTTTTGAAAGAAGGAACAAGGGATGAGATACACTTATGGAACAATGAAACAGGAAGGAAAGAAAGAAACTTTAAGGGTTGGGATGGCAAGCAGGGCTCAAAACATTCAGTAATAGCTGGAGTTTAAATCTGGACAGAAAGGTGACAAAAAGAACTATCGCGCCCGCTTCCAAGACCTTCAGAAATAATTGGGACAGTGATACACTGCCCAGAGTACTTAAGATGAAGGAGAATTAAATTATTCTAAAAAGAGAAGGAACCCAGGAAGTTGGAAGCCTTGGGGTCACTTGGGTAACACATATTGTTTAGTGCCTGTGATATACAGAATTTCTCAGGCTCTGGTGCCCAGGTCTCACTTTTGATTTAGAGTCATCTGTTAAGCATAGATAAGCAAACACAATGCAAATTATTGTCAGGAGGATATACTTAAATAAATGCAATATATTCAAAATGACAATTTTACTTTGGGTAATGATTTTGCTCTTCTTAGAGTTACATAAATCTTCTCTTACACCCATTGAGTTACCAAACATTATTTCTAATAGCTCACAAATTGGGATTTGCATTTTATAGCTTGAAATAATTGTGGTTGTTGTTCTTGGGCGTGTGTGCAGGTGGGTGTACATGCGTGTATACTCAGTGTGGGTCATGCACTTTAGTAAAAAAGAAGTTAAATTAGCCCATTGAACTAGAAAATGGAGGCTCTTCTCTCCCCCACCTAATGGATGAAATGTCAATCTGAAGCCAGGGATTTTTAATACAGCTCGATGAACCTGTGGTTTGCTTTTGCATTATTCATGATAAATTCTGGGATTTCAGTGTTTGGCACTGCTGTCAGAAGAAAATGAAATACATAGATCAAAATGGGCATTAACTTTTTTTTTGCATCGATATAGTTGATCCTTTTTCAATTTTAAAAAATTGTATTACTGAGCTGTGTCTCTAACATGAGATTTCCTCAGAAATCATATTCTTTGGGGACACTATTTTCTTTATGGACATATCTGTCCATAAAGAATGTGGTTTATCCTTCCTACTGCTGAGCCATCTCAAATGGCTTTGTTTTCAGAAATGCCAGGTAAGTGAGATACATAAACAGTACCAAATCTATCAGTTTGGGTATATTTTAATGTACTCTTGCCTAATACATTTAAACCGTATCACTATTGTAATATGCTTACTTTAATTTCGTTATCTTTAAAAAATCTATTAATATCTCTTTCAATTTCTTATTGTTTTCACACCTAAATATGTTAAGCTTCTCTTAATACTGATTATGTCAGTATTAACATATCATATATATCATATCTACATATAATATCTCTCCATATATTATATCTATATGTAATATATCTATATATTCTTTCCATGCTAATGGATTAATTACATAAGTGTAAGATGTCTTCAAAGTTATAAAGTCAATTGTACAGAGAAACAATATTCAGCAGGAAAGTAGAGGCCATAGAATCACATGGTCATTGGAATGAATGAAAGAGAAAGTTGTCATATATTTTACACTTTTTAAGAAAATTGGAAATGGGGCACCTGTGTGGCTCAGTCAGTTGAGCATCAGACTCTTGATTTAGGCTCCGGTCATGATCCCAAGGTTGTGGTATTGTGCTTCATGTCAGGCTTTGCTCTGAGCATGGATCTTACTTAAGATTTACTCTCTCTCTCTCTTTTTGCTCCTCCCCTGTTTGTATGTGTGTGTTCTCTTTCTAAATAAGTAAATAAATAAATAAATAATAGAAAATTGGACATAAATGTCATTTTCTCATCATCCTGGACTTTAGGATGGTAGTAAAACGATACAGTGAAAAGAGCATGAATGTTGACATTTTGACCTCTGAGTCCAAATATTAGCTCTCTATTTTACTACCTAAATTACTTTAGACAACTTTTTAATCTTTTTGAGCCTGAATTTCCTCATCTGCAATATGGAGCAAATGTTATTCAAATTATACACTTGTGAGAATTATCTAGGATTCTGAGTAGAAAAGGATCTAGTACAATAAAAGCCCTCAGTACTTGTCATTCTTGGAGTGGGTTCTTGTCTCGGTGGTTTCTAAGGCTCAGCTCCACCCTTGTCTTGGCTCCAACTTGGTTATTCAACAGTTCCTCCTGGTGCATATTTTACCCAATATCTGCATACCCACTAGGTTCTTACCTTGGAGTGCAGGGACCAGAGCTATAATTATTGTTTACCTCTGAGTATCTGACCTTTAGCGCAGTATCTGATATGCTATATAATTAATAAAAAACAATAAACATTTGTTTATTGAATGAATGTAGTCAATGAATTTTCTATTTTTTGCCTAAGATAGTTGAAATTTTCTATATTTTTCAAATGAGGGAGTTCTGGAAAATATAGATAGTAAATACTTACAAGTGCGATATTTAAATGCTTAATCATAAAATGTAGAATTGACTGAGCTAAAGGGAGCAGGGAGATGGGAGTTTCATCATGCCAGTTTGCTAAATTGGCATTCCTTGATTTTTGATAGTCAAGCCACCGTTTACACTATTTGGAGTTTCAGAAACATTCTAGAAAAAGATTACGATATTAGAATATATATGCTGCTTACTCTTGTCCCGTGAAGCGCTTTGAGAAAGACAAACTGTATTCCAAACTCTAAATACATATTAATAAATTGGGAAACATAAGCCATGTATAGCAGTTTCTCTAAGGGAATTTCGTTTTAGTCTATATCTAAGTAATCTGAGGCAACTTAGCTTCTGATAATCATTTGTCTCTTTTCATCTTATACTCTCATAGTAGGCTATTTTATCAATATATATTTGGTGTTAATGAAAAGCTATATACAAATAAACTCATGGTTTTTGCACTGATTTGCTCTCTGAGGTCCAGATCTACATGAGCAATAGACTATTAACACTGTTTACTTGAGCTCTCAGTGGTACTGAAAGCTGAACGTGTCCAAAACTGAACTCATAATTCTTACTTCTCACTTGGCTTTCACTTTCTCACTCTGCAACCTGTTCCTATTTCAGAAAATTATGCCGATTTCCCTTCACTTGTATGCCACACACAAGATTGCAACCTTGCTTTCTCTTTCTCCTTCACTCTGTGTATTATTTTTCTATTGTTAACATAACATATTACCAAATATTATTTTATTACTTCAGAGTTTTGTAGGAAAGAAGTTTGGAAAAGTATGACTGGATTCTCTCTTCAGGGTTTCATTGAGCCCAAGGTATCAGCCAGTTCTTTGGTCTTCCTCTGGTTCTCAGGGTCCCCTTGTAGGCTTACATACCTTCTGGAAGGTCCTCTTCTTCAGGCCAACAGTGGCATCCAGCAAGCCTTTATTATGCATTGAATCTTTCTGATGTCCTCTTCTGCCACACTTCCTTTTTGTCTTGTTCTTCAAGAGTCTATGTGATTGCATTGGGTAGCCCTGGATAATCTTGGATATTCTCCTTACTTTAAGGTCAGCTGATTAAAAATCTTAATTATACCTGTAAAATTCATTTTGCCACGCAAAGCGACATAACCACTGGAGTAGCACTGAGAGGTGGAGATCATGAGACCATATTTTTGCTTACCACCCCCCTCTAACTTTCCACATGAGACCTGATAAGTTTTATTCTAAATATCTTTGAAAGTTTTTTGCTTCTGTTGAGCCCCACTACCAACACCCTATTTCAAGTTGCTGTCATTTCTCACATGAACAAGGCAATTAATTACTCGCTAAGTTGTCTTTTCTATGTGACCTTTGCTCCACTACCTGTTTCTACTCTCATTTTTATGTAAATGGCTTCTTTTGTAAATTAATGGCCTTTAAAATACACACAACAGTATCTCCTTTCATAAGTTATCCGAAACCCAGTCTTATTTTTAAACGTTTGTTTATTTATTTATTTTTTAATTTTCTTTTAATATTTATTTTTGAGAGACAGAGAGACAGAGCATGAGCAGGGGAAGGGCAGAGAGAGAGGAGACACAGACTTTCAAGCAGGCTCCAGGCTCTGAGCTGTCAGCACAGAGCCTGATGAAGCACTCGAACCCTCAAACCGCGTGATCGTGACCTGAACCAGAAGTTGGCCCCTTAACTGACTGAGCCACCCAGGCACCCTTGTTTGTTTATTTTGATAGAGAATGTGCACAAGCACTGGGGGAGAGGCAGAGAGAGGAGAGAGAGAATCCCAAGCAGGCTTCATGCTCAGCCTACCATGGGACTTGATCCCATGAAAGGTGAGGTCATGACTTCAGACGAAATCAAGATTGGATGGTCAACCAACTGATCCACTCAGGTGCCCCTAACCCAGTCTTTTAAAATTTATATTGGCATATCAGTGAAAATGGCAGAGAAGAACATTGAAAAATTTCCTCTTCCACTAAAGCAATGAGAAAACTGATCAAAATGGTTAGAATCAAACTTCTCAAAATTCTGGAAATTAACCAAAAGCTTGCAGAATTCAAGGAGTCTTTATTCAATAAAAATGGTTCAATCTCAGTAAGAACAGTGAGATTTGTGATATTTAACTTGCCATATCTCCACCCTCTTCTCCCAAACTCTGTGGTAGCTTTGAAAACCAACAGCCACAATCACAGTGAAAACCAGAAACCTGGCATCAACCAGAAGAAGCAGAACAGGTTTGGAGCTCCTTCAAAATCTTATTCTTCGAGAATTGTCATTATTTGATCTATCAGATAGTTCTATGGAAAACCCCCATTTTAGAACAGTTTTTAGTTGATTTGACAGTGTGAAAAGCCTCTTCTAGGGGGACATTTGTGAAATTGTTAGAGACAAATTGTTTAATTTTATAGCCAGCTGAGGAGACAGATAACAGTTAGGGCAAACAATAGGTTCACCAAGAGCTTAAAAGGAAAAGTTGGGGAAGGAGGTGTCCACAACAAAGGAAAGTCTTTGACATATTCCTGGAAATCTAGAAGGAAACTTGCATGTGTAGAGCTGGGTGCATGTTTAGGGTTGTCCACATGCTCACGAAAGACCTGGGAAGGCCTCAGGAACTCGCCTTTTGCTGTCTCTGAAACTGTGCAAGCAGAAAGTAAAGGCTAAGATAGTATTGTCAGCTGCTTGGCTAATATCCATGGTGTGTCACAACACAGATCCCCCCGAAAAATGCTAGGAAACATACTGGCCTCAGTAATTTGAAGAAATCTCTATCCAATCATTAGGTGACTACTAACCAGTGGCCAATGGCCACACACAAAAAAAGCACATAAACTTTGTAAAATTAGCTCATGAAAGTCACTAAGTGAGTGACAGCAACAATAACAAATGGATGGGGAGGGGATAGACTCTGACTTCCCGAGTTTACATTATGTTATCTAAGATTCCAGGTTTCAACAGAAATGAAAAGACATGCAAAGAAACAAAAGAGTATGGCCTATATACAGCAAGAAAACATACCATAGCAATCAGTAGAAATCAATCTCCATTCTGAAGGAAGCTGAGACTTTGGACTTACTAATCTTTGTATAATTTCTTTATTTATCCAATTTGCATGCACTCATCTATTTGAATGTTTTCATTCTTTTCATGTACCTATACTCTGAATCAGATACTCTGTGTCCTTGAGGCAAGGTCATTTGTGTTCCCTCTCATTTTTTTCATCCCATTCTGCCTATCATTCCTCTGAGCTCTCCCCAGATACAGTGTCGGATATCCTAGATATTCTCGGTGCTCTTAAAGTGCCACTTGACTCTCTCATCACCATATGCAACGTATCCTTTAATAATATTTTCCCACTTTTCACAGGGTCTACAAGAATGTGTCTCACAGTCACTATACAACAAATGCTTTCAAACTCAAGTAAGATTGTGGGCTCTTTAGTTTTTTTTTAAAAATTTTGCCTTTCCATTCTTTATCACAATTTCAAAGTAGAAGCACAGGTAGGTGGGAGTTTAAGAGGAGATATTATTCATAGGAGAATATTTTCTTCTCTCTCTGTGTCCGTGATGGTCCCCCAGTTGTCATTCTCATACCCTTAAAAATACTGAAAGTAGACTCCCGCTTTTCTTTATTTCTTATTTTCTCTTCTTAATTGGTGGAACAGTTGCACGCATGGCCCAGACTCATTGCTTCCCCTTAGGATCTGCCGGCCTGCAGTCACATTTGCTCTTCACTCTTCCTGATTCTACAGTTAACTCTATTGGAGCAAGTGTTCTTCTACTAGAGATTTCCAGTTGTCCAGCTGTGCCATCCATGCATGCGTGGACAATGTAAGATTTAATAGATGGAGGCAGAGACAGAGGAAAGAAAGAGACCAAGTTATGGAGCCAAGAAAGCCTTTATTGGGATCTGTGATTCCAGGGCGAGGTTCCATGACCCCGGGAGTGGGGAGTCAGGGAAGTCACGCCTGGAGGGGAGGGGCGAGGTATTTTATGGGTGAAAGACTTCCGGGTTTGGTCCTGGGAGGGCAGATCACCAAATAAGGGCACTGTTTTCAAATGGCGGGGACATTCCAGGTCTGCAGGTGGGGGGTGGGGGCTGTCGGTGCACGGAGTTCTTCTCTGATTCACAGCATAATGGCCACTCGGTCGCCACCTTAAGGTAACTCTTACAGACAAGACCAACTTGGGGAAGAGTTAGTAAGTGGGCCTTAGCTGTGTCTCTCCAATCTAACTTCTTTGATATCAAACTCATGTTTTGATCATTATTCACTCTTAGAGAAGAAAGAGACAACACATTCAGGCTACATACATAGGGCACATTCAGGCTACAATGTTTTTCAGTAGAATTGATCAGAAAAAAAAATTGGAAAATGGTTGAAAAAAGAAAAGACAAAATACAGGTGGTTTTTTTTTTTTTGGTTCACTGTAAAGACAAGTAGAAGTATAATGTGCTGCTTAAACATCATTTTTGTCTCCTTCCCCCCAATATCAAACAACAATAAGTGCATCTTCATCATCATGCATATCAGTCACACTGTTAAGGAATAGGTCCTATTGTTATGATAATGAAGGAAAGCCCTCCTAGTGCTTTGTCAGGCAGAATAAGATGCTCTAATCCCTAGACCTTATGAATATGTTACTTTACACAACAGAAGCAAGTTTGCAGCATGATTAAGAATGTTGAGATGAGGGGATTATTCCAGGTTATCCTAGGGGAGCCCCATGTAGTCCCAGGGTTTTATCAGTAATGAGGAAGGCAGGAGGGTCAGAGAGTCATGGAAGGAGGTGTAGTGATGGAAACAGAGTCAAGGGGGTGAAAAGCCACAAGCCAACCAATGTGGGTGGGCAACCCTGACAAGCTGGAACACAGGAGGGACACGGCCTCGCTGACACTCTCATTTTAGCTGGGGAGATGCATTTTCAGATTTTTGACCTCTAGAATTATAAGATAATACATTTTAATTGTTATAAGATTCTAAGCTTGTGGTAATATTTTACAGGAGCAATCAGATATCAATACATGCATTTCTAAGAAAAACACAAAATTTTGCATCTGTATATACTTACGGTCTTATGTTACTCTGCTAAAAGTTCAGAAAAATAAGTGATTCAGGAAGTTAGAGAATGGGGTATATATGAAGATGTAAATCAGTAATAATTCATTAATAATGTAGTGTACAGAAGACTGCATAGGTTCTGGAGTGAACCAGATCAATAGTTGAATAGAATTTTCTTCACTCAGTGGTCATGTGACCTTAAGGAAGTTACTTGAGCTGCAGTTTCCTCACTTTGAATTAAAAAGATTTCTTGAGGCACCTGGGTGGTTCAGTTGATTAGGCGTCAGACTTCAGCTCAGAACATGATCTCACAGTTCATGGGAATGAGCCCCACGTTGGGCTCTGCGCTGACAGCTCAGAGCCTGGAGCCTTCTTTGGATTCTATATCTCCTGCTCTCTTTGCCCCTCCCCTACTCACTTTCTGTCTCTTTTTCTCTCAAAAATAAATGTTAAAAATTTTTTAAAAAGAAAATTTCTCACTATATGATGTTGACATTGGAAAGAATAGAAATGATCTCCAACAAGTGCATGAAAAATGTTGGGCGCATAATAGGTGTTGAGTTGCCCTTAACTATTGTTAGCTGTGTGAATTTTATTTTCGTAAAATTCTGGTCTTGTTAGAGTGTGGAAAGTTACAGAATTATCAAATATATTAACATCTTGTTTGGTTTATATCTTAGTAGCTCATATTAAAAAAATCCAAAAAACCCAGCATTCTATTCAAGAATTTCCCAAGGAGATGAGCAGCTGCTGAAGATGGAGGAAGAAAGTATAACACAGAAGAAGGTTAAGGAAGAAACACAGTGTTGGGGAAAAGAGGACTAAAACCCTGGTAAGACACTCCTGCTAATATAAAACAACTAGAAGGGCCTGAAGATCAATGGCTCTGATGTGTGGGAAAAATAAAGATGTCCTATGTTGTAAAGAAAGGTATTTCAGACAGCTGGTCAAAAACAGTTGGTACTTGAAATTAATCCATTTTTTCCCCCAAGATGAATTTAGGTTTATCCTCAAGGTTGGGAAATAAAAAAAAAATACATCTCAGGGATTGTAGGGGTGGAAGAAAGGAGGCAGTGGCAAAAAAGTTGGAATAGTAATCGTGTTGTCAAATTATTTTATTATAAGTCTGGAACCATAGAGAAACAAACTACAAACTGTAATTATATTGTTGGGCTAGAAAGAGCCATTAAGTTTTATCAGCAGGTAAAGTGATGGTATCACAGACTTAGGTTCCTTGCCGTTGCAAAGACAGATGGGAGGATTAAGTGGAAACAAAGACAATATTTGATTGGCACCATTAGAATATTCAAGCATACTTGAAAGATGAAAAGGATGTAGTGTCTTGGCACATTCTATGACATTGTCTAGGAATTCATATAACAAGGTCTAAATAAATATTATTCAATTGTTTCACCTAAAAGCCCCTTTATGTCATTCACTGTGTAGGAGACTCCTCTTAGGAAACTATCTCATTGTGTGCCCAGCACCCATTTTGGAATTTACCTCTTTTCCTCTGTCATCTGCATGTTTACAACTATATTTATATCTTGTGCATCTGATCCTTTGTCCATAGTTATTTTGGGGATGGACACTTGGGCTAAGAAGGGCAAATCAGTTTCTATATTTGCAAATATGGATTGCAAAAAACAGTTGGAGATATTGGATCCTGGAACATTGATGGCATAAGCAACAGAAGCTGGAATAGAAGGAGAGGGAGAGAGAGAGGAAGAAGAGAGAGAGGATTGAGAGCAAAGAAAAATGAAGAATATCAGGAGAAAGAGGTTGAAATAAAATATAACAAAAACTTCCTGAGCAGTCCCAGTTCCAATTCTATGCCAAAGCCTTGTTTCATCCCTTTCCTCAGATGCTGTAAAATACTCGGAATCCTTCCAGTAAATCCTAGTTTTCCCATTAGTTACTTGCAACAGTGAATACCAACATTCACCATTTCACTCACTTGTTTCACATTTACGAAGCTCTCATGTATGTTAAGTAACTTGCTCTTGCTGGAGACCCAGATACTCACTTTCTTAGGTACAAGCACAGTGAAAAGAAAAGAAAAGTCTGGGAATGACGTGTGGGAGACATGAATTCATAGAATTCAGAAAGCATGGTCTATATTTGTGGTTAATCAGAAATTGAAGAAGCAGCAATACTCATGTGTTCTTAGGTATTATCCAATTAGTGGATGATTCTTCTGATGTTATGGTGTGGCATGCAAGAGAAAAGGGCATGTCTAAGTTGTATTCCAGGGACAACAATGAAAAGGATGACTTGGAGCAATCAATCACTAACAACACAGTCTACTTTTCAAGAGATGTTGGGCATCACCGAACAGCAGGTGCTAATTAAAAAAGAGAAAAAGAGGGAGGGTTCTAATAACTTATAAGAGTAAAGGTTCATGTAAGAGAATAATGTAGGGCAAGACCAAAAAATAGAATGGGTTTTGTGCTAGGTTTTAATGGGCATGAATTTTATTCTTTAAGCAGTGCAAAACTGTATAAATAACTATAGAGTAAAAATGCCTAAGGCCAGTTAGGTCAGGATTTCTTATGCAATTCAACTTTAGCTTTCTGCTTATAATTTTCACATTTTCTGTTGGTCCCAGTAATGAGACCAATAACTTGTACTTACTGTTCTGTGTTTTCTAGTCCTATTCTCTAGGGACAAATTTCAAATAAGGGAGGAGAGCTGATAATGACAGGATCCAGCTGCTTAATCAATAGAGTGGTGGCCTTCAAGGCATTGTCTTTGTCAACCTTAAGGAAGCTAATACACAGTCTCTAAAATAGCTCTAATTAGACACTAGACTTCAAAGCGAGCTGTGTTATTTAACTTTATCAATTTTCAGCTGCTATTCCTTACTGTTTAAAATGGCATAAAAGTTATAAGCTCTTTAAGGTAAAACCTAGAAGGGGAGGAATTTACACAAAATTGGGGAGGAGTGGGAAGGCTAGACCAACTTTGATTTGTAAACTAAAGGAAAAAGAAAGAATTGCAAGAATGAACCAATAGCCAGAAATAGGTCAAGAGATGTGAATTTCAGCAACACTGAAGAATAGAAAACCCTGGATGATTCTCCAAACGTGTAAATTTTTGGTTTTGATCAACTGAAGCTTTTAAACTACAAATATTTTTGGTCTTTTTCTGTCTTAGAGAGATCATGTTGACTTATTCAACACTTTCAGAAAGAATTAAATTGCTAGTTTTATACTTTGGACATTAAAATTTTTTTTTAATATTTTACGTATTTTTGAGAGAGAGAGAGAGAGAGAGAGAGAGAGAGAGAGAGAGAGCATGAGCAGGGGAGGGTCAGAGAGAGAGGGAGACACAGACTCCAAAGATAGGGTCCAGGCTCTGAGCCGTCAGCACAGTGCCCGATTCCAGGCTCAAATCCACAAACCGCGAGATCATGACCTGAGCCAAAGCCTCACGCTTAACCGACTGAGCCACCCAGGCACCTCACTTTGGACATTTCTTAAAGTTTATTTATTTCTTTTGAGAGAGAGAGAGAGGGAAAGAGAAAAAGAGAGACATAGAGAGAGAGAGCAGGGAAGGGACAGAGAGCGAGGAAGAGAGAGAATCCCAAGCAGTCTCTGCACTGTTAGCATGAAATCCCATGTGAACCAGGAGATCAAGACCTGAGCCAAGATCAAGAGTCATATGCTTAATCTGACTGAGACATCCACGCACCCCTACCTTGGGCATTTTTGTCATTACTTAGTCACCTTTTTTGAAATTTTGCTTGTAACATCAGGCACACTTTGTAAGCTGAATGCATACCCACCTCTTCTTAATTTCAACAAGTTGGTATTTTCTGAGGAAAGTCATACTTTCTGGGGAAAAACATTTTTATACATTTGAAAGTTCAGTTATAGAATTCATTTTGACCAAGTGCATGGAGGTAGGAGCTCAGTCAATTCAACCAGACATCATCAAGCAGAGCATTTAACACAATGCTCTCCAGTGGGAGTTAAGGCAGTAGAACCAAGGACCGCTTTCATGATCTTCCATTTATTGTCACCTGTAATATAACTATAACCTAAGTGTTAGAATCCTTTTGAAAACCATCTATTAGTCTTCTGAGGTTATAGGCCACCTTGGTTGTTAAGGCATCTGAAAGGTCTTAGCAACAATGACAGCATCTGTGGCAATAGCAGCAACCTGAGTCATACAGTGTAGGAATTTCTCTTAACATCTGATATCCCAATAGAGATGTCTAGAGCTTTCAGATAACATTTTAGCTGGAAGTACAAGTTTTGAAATTAAGAGCATATAGATAGCATCTAAAACCTTGGGAACTGTTACAGTTACTGAGGGAGCAATTAGACTAAGAACAGAAGAGGTACGTGACCAATTTCTGAACATTGTAATATTTGGAAACTGTGTAGGAGTAGAGTCAATAGTAAACAATTTTTAAAAATCTTTCAGGGAGGTTGGATAAATCAAATAAAAATGGGCTGTATTGGAAGATGGAATAGAATTAAGGAATGGCCACCTGTGTCTAGTGCTGCAGAGGTACAACAAGTTGAGAAAATAAAACATCTATTGAAAATGGTAAAAGGAAGTCATTATTGATTTCAAGATAAGGAAAGGGATAAGCTCCAGACTGTACTCTGTTGGAAAAAATGAGTATGAGGTGAAAGAACTTAGCCTGTATGGTTAAGGGAGAGGATAATATGGATGCAGACAAAAGAGATGAGGAATTTGTTTGCTTGTTTGTCTTGATTTGTTTTCAGATTGGATACACATAATTGAATTTATGGAAATAATTTACAAAAAGGGAGAGAGTTATGAAAGTGAGGAAAGGTAAAGAAATGTTCAGTAAGTAGAAAGGGGACAGAGATAAGAGGATCAGCTGATGAATTTGAGATATTTCTATTTTAAAGATGCAAATATATATTGGCAATGTTAGACTTCATATGAGTTCTGTGCTCCTGAGAAACAATGATGGAGTTGAAAATTCCCCCTACTTTTTGTGTTTCAAAGGATGGCTTATCATGAGAAACCGCCTTTCCATATATGACTTAATTACTAACGATGTCCCTCTTCTTTGTCTATAATAATGCCAAAGACACTTCAGACTCCCATTTCTTGCCTCATAAAAGATTTACTAAATTGTTTATTCCCTTTGATCATTTGAAATACATTTCTTATTAATTGACATGACCAAATTTGCCTCTCTACTTCCTCCAGCTCTCTGACATTTGACTTACCCTCAACCTGATCTAGCATACAGTTTCTCCTTAATGGATCCTCCTGAGGATGAGCTGACCATAACGGAAGACATTTTCTGAACAACTGTCTCATTACAATTATGCTACCCACTCGCTCACCCTTAGTTCTTTCTCACCTTGTCTCTAACCTTTATAAAAGGAAATTCCTTTCTGTCTTACCTCTGAGACTCTTGCAGGTCTCATGATGTGAGTGTTTTTCCTATTGCTACAAGGCCACCCTTCATTCAATAATCCTTTAGAATAAAGTCTCTCCTTACCTAAGTCAGATTTGTTTTTTATTTGATGGTCCAAGAGATGAATAGAGATACAGAGAGATTATAGATTCTTATATAAACATAATTACATTACTGTCTGATAATTTTTATTTTCTTAAGGAAGTGTATATCAATTAAGCTTTGGAAGGCATGAGTAGATGTTGGTAGTATGAGAAGAGCAGTTACCATGTGAAATACACATTTTTGAGAATGAAAATTGAGCCCACTCAGGAAAAATGTAGTAGGATTACAGAGTAAATACAAGTGGCCTATTTGTAATTTGTGATTACGGATTTAAACTTAAGTCTACCAGCTTGCTGGCATGATTTTCCCTATTCATGTTTAGCTTCTTGGGTGTCATTAGGAATATAGATAAAATTAAGATTCAAAATTGAAAAAAAAGCATATTAAGGTGGTATTCACATTAATGAGTTTACAGGAGTACTCTCTTAAAAATAAGATATTCCCTTTACTGGTCTTTGTTCAGACTGTTTTACATAAATATGTATGAATATAAATTTATAAATATGTCTCCAAATAGTTTTTATCTTATCTACTGATGATAAATAGATGAGCAATACTCATATAAGCTGCATATTTTTTTTTACTCTGTTTACAAGAACCTTCATCAATAAAATGTTTCAAAAAACTTCCTGATCCCAAAGTTTATGATTTGTCTTTTGTTTCTTTGGCAATTAACAGACAGTAGCTTTCCTTTGCCCCAAAGCTCAGTTTAATGAAACGAGTTATTTATTTTGGCTTCCTTTTAAAATAAATCTTTCGGGTGGTATACAAGATGGCGGAGAGGAAGGGAGCTCTGTAAACTTCATCTGCCCCATCGATCAAACTGAGAAGGACACTGCTCTCATCTGCAAGAGCAGAAGGAGAAAATACAGACTCCAGAAGGAAGAGAACCTGAAGGATACCTGAGTGAGTGAGTGCGAACTGGGGAGATTGGAAAACGGGCCAGCCGGAGACGGGCAGGGGAGGTGGCAGCCCCAGCCCACCGCGGGGGAAGCGCGCGGAGCCCGAGAGACAGAGAGACTGAACACGCTCATAGTACTGTCTCTGGGGAAGAGGTAAAGAGC
>PJEM01011983.1:0-16000 GCA_004023845.1 Helogale parvula
GGCCTGAGGGGGGTTGTGTGGGGCAGGGTGCTCGCCGCACTGCTAGCCGGCGGGGCGAGGGGGGGCGATGAGGCAAGGGAGGGGTCGCGGGGCACAAAGGGAATCCCTAGGTGTGACCGCAACGTCCCGGTCTGGTCCCCGCTCAGCGTCAGCGAGCAGCACGTGGCTGGCCCCCGGCGCCGCGTCCCGCCCTCGGCCGCGCGGGGGCGCAGGGCGCAGGCGCGCTGCCGCAGTGCGCGGGCGGCGGCGACACCACTCCGGCCCGCCAGGGGCCGCTGTGGCGCAGGCGGGCTGGCCCGCGCTGTCGGGGCCGCGGCCCGCCGGTCCCTCTTGGGCGCGGCCTTGCCGGTTTGGCGGGGTGAAAGGTTGCGAAGATGGCGACGGCCTTGAGCGAGGAGGAGCTGGACAATGAAGACTATTACTCGTTGCTGAACGTGCGCAGGGAGGTGAGGCCTGCGGCGGGACGCCGTCTGGGCGGAGGCCGCGCCCGGTGGCTCGGGAGCGCCGGGCTGGCGGCCACCAATCCGTCCCCGCCACGGGCGGCCGGGACCCGGCGGGGAGGCCGCGTGACCCCGTCCGACATGCGCGACCGCCCTCCGGCCGGGCGGTCCCCACCGCCCCGACCCTTGCGCTGGGGGTGTCCCGGCCGGTCTCTGCCCCTGCCCTCGGTGGCCGGGGGCCCCGGTACCCCCAGGAGGGCGAAGGCTCTCCCAGGTGGAGGCTGCTGGAGTGGGGTTCCCGGCCCTCCAGGACCCGGTGCCTCGTCCGGCTCACAAACTCACCTTGGCTGAGGGGCTAGGTCCTCGCCCCCGGCCGGCAGAATAGGAAAATGAGTCTCAGGCACCAAGGTCAAGGCCTCCAGGAAACCTTCCCACGGGGGTCTGTCCGGTTCCCGACTATGCATGGGGACGTCTGACTTCGGAAGTGAAGCCAAGCCCCGAGGCACGTGTCTTGTGTCCCCCTCTTCCCTGAGCGGCTGTCCCGAGATTGCAAGAAGAGCCTCAATTCGGAGGCCGCAGTTTAGGACGAAGCTGTAAAGCCCGGAGAACAGCCCAGCCCGGCCTCGGCGCACGCGCCGCTCTCCACACGCCCAGGGTTTGCACCCCGTTTCCTTACCGAATAAAAGATAGAGTTTCATGCTGTGTCTGGCACGTAGTAGGTCCCCAGGAAGTTTCCTTTCTTGTCGACCAGTCCAGTTGACATCAGTGTGAAGGGCAGGAAGGCGTCCAAGGTCAGGTCGTAACGCCGATCGTCTGTCTCAAAGCTGCCGGGTTCTGTCTTCCCAGCCCTGCTAGAGAACCGTTCATTCCATCTCTCAGTTTTTCCAGCGATCGTAATTAGCCAAGTTTGACAAAGTTCTAGGCAAAGCCAGTCAAATACGTGTTGTGCGGAAATGGTGGTGTGCTGGTGTCCGAAGAGCTAAGGGTTGGTTGTTCTTCAGTACTTTGTGCAGGGCCCCTGCTGAGTGAACACTTTGTTACATTATCTTGTTCATTTCTCACCCCAGCCCCTGAGGTAAGTGTTACCAGAATCCTTGATTACAGCTCCGAAAACTGAGGCAGAGAGAAGTTAAGTAACTTGCCCAAAGTCACACCAGTATAAAATGCAACGGCCTGAATCTGGCCCTGGGAAGTCAGTGGAGCCTGGGCTCTGCTGCCCTAACCAGTCGGACTACAGAGCTGCCAGTCCTGGTACTGTGACCTTGGCACCCACAGAAAAATCCCCCGGATGCGCTAACCACCAAGCACTACGAAGAGTGAAATCTTGGAGGGGGGGGGGAGGACTGCAAATCGTGTTATAGGCGCCTGGAGCTTCTCCTGAGTAATAAACAGTGAGGCTTGGGGTGAATCTCTTCTTTGGCCTTGGATTTCTTTCCCTTTGAATGAAACTGTTTGGCTGTAGTTCAGCTTTCTCCAGTGCTTAGAAGCGAAGCAGTGCGTGAAACAGCCTTTCTCACCACTCGTTTATCGTCTGCGTTATCAGTCGTCCGGCAGCAGTGTAGCCGTTTCCCAGGCTTACTGAGTCTTAGACAGCTGCACAAGACCAGACAGATCTAGAGTAATAGGCTTGGCCAGAGTCCTTGGTAAGCATTTGTCAAAGGTATACCTCAGAACTGCAGGGATCTTAGGACTTGTCATTGGTATTGGCCTGAGGAGTGGCAGCCAAAGAAATAGTTGTTTCTTTAAAAAGAAAAAAAAAACAAAAACTTCCCTCTCCCAACGAGTTGAGGCACTTCTCCTGTTTATGGCTAGAGGCGAAGTCCCGGTGAAACACGGTCTCTTGCTCCCGTACTTTGTGTACTTTGTGTTCCTTGTGTTCGCTGTGTCAACAAGCTCGGTGTAAAATGTCATCAGGTACGTGCAGATTTTATCCCTGAAGGTTGTACTAGAAGCGAGGCTCGGAAGGTGGTCTCTGGACTTGATGTTTGCTGGGATTGTGTGTGTGTGTGAACTCCGAAATCAGCCTGAAGTTGAAATAGCCTGGTTGAGTTGGAGAGTTAGAGGAAAAGTGGAAGTAATCTGGACTCTTCCACGTGTGGTTGGAAGGAGATAGTAACACCTCTTCACGTATTTACGGTCAGTTCTGCACCTCGATGCCTTTTCAATATCCCTGTGGGAGGCAAGATCCTCTTCCCACCAGCACTTCAGAGAACCTTCCAGACACTGCCTTCAGCACTGTGTTCAGAATGTTCAGAGACTTGTCCCTAGAAACCTCAGATGAAAGCAGCCTGACACAAAACCAGGAAATTCTTTTTAAAATGTTCAAAATTACAAGCATGATACGTAGTTAAAATTGGAGTGATATAGGGGCGCCAGGGTGGCTCAGTTGGTTAAGCGGCGGACTTGGGCTTGGGCCTTGATCTCTAGGTTTGTGAGTTTGAGCCCCGCGTCAGGCTCAGAGCCTGGAGCCTGCTTCGGATTTTGTGTCTCTCCCTCTCTCCCTGCCCCTCCTCTGCTTTTTCTCTGTCTCTGTCTTTCAAAAAACAATAAATAAATACACAAACAAATAAAAATTCCAGTGATATAGAAATGTCAAAAATCAGCTTACAAATCTCTTTTTCCAGGTTTTAAACTTCAAAATATTCGCTTGTGTTGTATTTCAGAGGGTGAAGCAGGCAGTTAGGACCAGATTTTTCTCTAAGCAAAACTTCTGTGATCTTTAATGATTCCCTTTTCTCCAGTGTTCTGGATTTCCTGTTTGCAGAGTAAAGCCTTTATCACAAGGGGCGGGGCTAATTTATCATTAACCCCGGGCACGTGGAAACCAGATTGGCGTCTCTGGTTCAGTGTCGTCCAATGTATCGTCATGTGCCTAAAATCTAACTGATCTGAGATTTCTGAGACCCAGAGCTTCACTTGGAGAAAGGATTCCTGACCAAAGAGTGAAAGGTTCTTAATCTTTATACATTTTATAGACATTTTAATTGATACATTCTAAACTGAATGTATCCCTTTTTTAAAGCTGAATTTGTTTCTAAGAAATTGACTCACATTCCAGCTTTATCACTGTTGTGTTACCATAAAAAGGTCTTTCATGTTTACACATGACGCTCAGCAGTGTTCTAACCCGTTTTAAGATCTTTGGTCCCAATCAGTTTAGCTTTCAAGGGGCCAGTGTTCTTCTCAAGTTTTAAACACTTTTAAAAAACACAGTTAAGTAAAAAAATAAACTTACGCGAAAGGTTTTTTCCCTGCTAATCCAAACGTGGAGGTCAGTCTTCTACACCAGCCTTGACACTAGAATTGCAGAACCGTCACCTACCAATAAAACGTGTCCCCAGAGTCCCTGTTCAGAGCACATTGCTCTTCCCAGAGGTTCTGGTTGTCTGGGTTTCTCTGGCCAGAGGTTACAGTCGCCGTGGGTCTAAGCATTCGCGCTTGGGCCACAGGTGGGACAAAAGGGCTAGAGCAGTAGAGGAAGGTCTCCCGGGCACTGTCCAGACCGACGCAACCCAGCAGGAAGGCTTGGCTGGCCGCCTGAAGACAGCGGAGTGTAGACGTTGGGCTGAGCCAGGTGCACACTCCCTCCCTGAAGCGGTGAGGTGTTCACTCATCCGTTGCTTGTCTAACCTTGTGATAGGCCATTTAGTCTTAAGGAGGGATGTCAAGACAGGCCTGAGAGGTCGGTCCTCCAAGGAGTTTCCCATCTACTACCTTATGTTCAAAGTTTGGTGACTCCGCTTAAAATGTGCCCATTCAGGAAGCAGTGTTAAGCCTTGGTTGTCCAAAAACCTGTCTTACCCAGATGATCACATTCCTAAGGTGGCCCGTAAGTAAGCAGCTGAGGAGCAGGGTCCTTAGAAACCAGCGTTTCAGCCCACATTGTCCCTGGGTGACAAGTCATTGAATCTCTTAAGTGTCCCATTTACTCGTGTGCTCCAGGACCTCAGAGTTACGGAGAATAGAAAGAGGCAACACCGTGGCTTTGCAGCCAGAACGCCCAGTGTTCGAATCCCAGCTGTACTCTTGGCCGGAGCGGGTTCCTGCCTCTGGGCTAGTAGTTTACTCTTCCTGCTTCCCATTTTCCTTGACGTTGAAATGTAGGTCACGGGCAGCGATAGATCCAGAGAACTTGCCAGCGTGCCGTGTACTGGAGTGTGGCAAGGTGGCGAGGATGTGTACAAGCAGGTGTTCGTTTCATATTTATTGTTAGTTCTTGACTTTTTGATATAGCATGAGGTTTTGCTTATTTTAAAAGGACACACGTGGGACCCCTGGGTGGCTCATTCAGTTAAGCGTCTGGCTTCGGCTCAGGTCGTGATCTCACAGTTCATGGGTTCAAGCCCCACGTCGGGCTCTGTGCTGACAGCTAGCTCAGACCTGGAGCCTGTCTTCAGATTCTGTGTCTCCCTCTCTCTCTGACCCTCCCCTGCTCACGCTGTGTCTGTCTGTCTCCCTCTCCCTCTCCCTCTCCCTCCCTCCTTCTCTCTCTCTCTCTCTCTCTCTCACGCGCACGCGCAAAAATAAATAACATTAAAAAATTTAATTAAAGGACACACGTGAGCATAGAAAGTTTCGATAGACTTCATCCTGGCTAAGTTTGCTATTCATCTATTTATAAAAAAGCCATACTGCCAGAATTCATGCTAAGTGTTAGGTTATGAATTCCCAAAGGTTTCTTTTCACTTTTTGTTCAAAATACTGAGTTTCTTATCTTCAAAAGACAGTTATCTCTCTGAACTCTGCTTCCTGCAAAGTCATGAGTTTGACTTGGAGGCATTGGGGGGTGGGGTTCCCAGAAGGTGGGGCTAAGCATGGGAACAGGGGTGGGAGGAATAATCCAGAAAGACCGCGAGTGTCTGCAGGAAAGGTGCGGTGGGACCCAAAGATATAACCTTCGTGAGCTGTCAGCCCGAAAGGGGCAAGGCAGGGAAGGGAGGGCCTCCCTGATCAGAAGGCAGAGCCCTGGGGTCAGCAGGGTGCCCAGATGGAGTTCCGAGAGGCTTCGGGTGCGGAGGGGGCTCTTAGGCTACCCAGTTGGTTCCAGCGTCATAATATGATTAGGAGGTTAAATTTTAAAATGTGTTTTCTTTAATGAACCATAGGCTAGTTATTACCTTTCTGCTTCGGGCATTTCAAACAATTGCTTCTTGAAATTTTAATGCTTAGTTCTGCATTATCTACCAAAATACCTCTTTTTTTTTTTTTTCTTCTTTGCTAAAGAGAATTCAGTTGAAAGCTTTTCTATTTGCTAGGAGTTCAGTAGTAAAACAGTGGGTAAGTGAATGCAGGACCAGGGAGCGACATGCTTTTGCATTTCGCTTGGCTGTGGAATTTGTGTTTACTTTTAGGAAATTTGATTTTCATTTTACTTATACCCTACCTTGTTCACGAAAGGATTTAAGACAACTGGCAGGGATGAATACATAAAATGGCGTAGGAGTCTCAAAGGGGCCCCAGTGGGAGAAAGACCATCGGGAACACTGTCCCTTTATTATCACTCTTGCGGCCCTTTATCAAAGTCCCTTTTTCCCTTGAAGGAACTTGGAGCTCTGAGCCTCCTCCAGGTTCATAGCCTGACGGCTGGCTCCCGTTTGGCTCTCGGACTGTTGGAACCACTTCTGCGTGCAACGAGTGCACAGTGTTCCCTCCCTCGTTTGGAGGAGCCAGAACATTCTTCAGTGGTAAAATGCCGGCAGACATCAACCGCGAGAAGTCTGCATGAGTGGGCAGGACTGAACAGCTGGACGTGGAGAGAGTGAGTAGAAGGTCAGGCTCGTGGAGAAAAGTAAGCCAAGCTCTCGATGAGAAGACAGGCTCCGAACCGTCACTTCCGACCCAGAAAGGAGCTGGAGCTCATTTCCCTAGCACGCCGGCGTTTTCATTTACTGCTGTGTCTCAAGGGCACCAGACCACATACAGACATGACCAGGAAGAGACATGAGCACCAAACTGTCTGGTGGTCAGAAAAGTCTCCCCTCAACCCTTGGAGTGACCTCTGGTCGGGACTCAAGCTTTCTGCTCCACTGGCTCCTCTGTCCTCACAGTCCGGTGTCTGCAGGGTGGGCTTGGAGGACTGGACCCCCCGCTGCCCCATGAGCCTTGAAGGTGACCAGGGGCTTGCCTTTTCTGTTAGTATGTAGATATCTGCCATTACTGATTGCCTATTCTGTTTTTGAATTTATATTGCCATCTTGGGGGTAATGAGTTGTGTAAATTTTGTAAGTCTTTTCCTTCTGTGTAAGACAACTTAGGTCTTGGAGTTATTTGATCAGCCTCCTGTTGAGCTTTTCTGACTTGTTCGTGATTTGATTGTCTCTCTCTGAAGCCCCCCTTCCCGAAGCGGCGTCTGAAATGGGTGTAGGAGGTTCGCTTGTCAAAATCCCATGACGTGGCCTGTGCCCACCTGACCCCTGCACGCCACAGAGCTGTGGCCACGTTCGGGGGTCCAAGAGAGGGACAGCTGAGCCACTGAGCCCAGCCCCTTCCCCTGTGCACATTTGTTGGTGATTATTTGAAAAGGCAGAGATGGTGGTGGAGCTTCTAAAGATGAAGCCTTTGAAGTTGGGTTTGAGGTCGACCTTGGGGCAGCCTTATCTGGGGCAGGCCCCTTAGCCTCTCTGAGCCTGTCTCTTCATCCGTAAACTCCAGACAGTAATTCCACTGTCCGAGGGCTTTGGGGGAAATTAAGCAAGAATGCAGCAAGTGCTCAGCATAGTAACGGACGTGTTATTATGTAAAGTAAATGTCAGTATATCTTTGTTAGTATCGTGAGCATAAAAGTTAATAAGAATGCACTTATTGATTTGTCAGAGTTCTTCCCACGGTTTGGATGAGCCCACTGTGTGGTCGATGTTTGGTAAATGCCTGTCCCCTCTGTAGCTTTTCACTCTTGTGAACCCCAGTGGGGGCCGGGCCGGGGCGCCTGCCTCTTACCCTCTAGCCAGCTTTTGGGTCAGGGGTCCATAGTTCAGGAAGCTCCTTCTCTACCTCAGATCACACTTTTAAATCTTTCTGATCCTCACTGTGTTTACCTCTTCTTTGTTTTCTTAATGTTTATTTATTTCTGAGAGAGAAAACAGGGGAGAGACAGAGAGAGGGAGACACAGAATCCAAGGCAGGCTCCAGGCTCTGAGCTGTCAACACAGAGCCCAATGTGGGGCTTATAGACTGCAAGATCATGACCTGAGCCAAAGTCAGACACTCAACCGACAGAGCCACACAGCCCCCCACCCCCCCCGCCTCCTTTTCAATGGAGGTCCCAATAGGAATCTCAAGATGTTCTATGGGTATTTTTTTTAATGTTTGTTTATTTTTGAGAGAGAGGGAGAGACACCGCAAGTGGGGGACTGGCAGGAGGGGGAACAGGATCCGAAGTGGGGTCTGCACTGACGGCAGCAAGCCCCGTGTGGGGCTCGAACTCTCAAACAATGAGATCCTGATGAGCCAAAGTCGAAGCTCAGTCAACTGAACCACCCAGGCACCCCCAGGTGTTCTGTGAGTATTAAAGCATCAAATGAGGGGGGAAATGTAGGAGCATTTTGTGCAAGTGGATGTGTGCCACCACGGACAGCCTTGAAGTCCCCTTCGGCTCTGGCTCCTGTGATGCTCTCTTTGTCCTCCTTTCTTCCCTTGCCATGTGCTCATTCTCTGAGAACCCCCCAGGCGTGGGCCTCTCGAGCCAGGCTCTTGCTTGCCCTGCATCTCTGTGTGCCTTCCAGGCGCCGTCCAAAATTGTTTGGGTTCACCCCACCCCCCAGCCTGATGCTTCTGGTTTCTCCGCACGGCGTTGAGCCCCTTTTGATTGTCCCACCAACGCGCTCAGCTCACGAAGCCTCCCCTCAGCCCCCACCAACTCGGATCCTTCCTTTCCACTCTGACCCCTGGGCTCCCAACCAGCCCTCTGACTCTGACCTCAGCCCGGCGTTTCTGCTGCAGTTTCCCTTTGGTCTCTCTGATTTTGATTTGTGTCCGTTCTGATCAGCTGGTACCAAGTTGATATCAACAGACAGTGCCCATCACATTATTTGCCTGCCCGGAAGCCTTTCATGGCCTCCCATTGGTTACTGGGTCAGGGTCAAGCTCTTGGCTGCATTTTAAAGCCCCCTGTAAATGAGATGTTTCCTGTATTTTTTTTGCCTACCTTATGGTGATGTTCTGCTTTTCTCCACTGCAAAGTAAGCATCATGTGGTCAGGGGCCAGGCTGTCTGAGTCACCGTTTTGTCCCTTCGTACGGTGTGGGCGTGTAACAAGTACCTACCGGATGTTTTCTGAATGAACGAGCAGGTGGATGGATGTCCAAGTTCATTTCCTGCCAGCCTCCTGCCTACCCCTCTTAGCTCTTGTCAGTTTGGTCAGTGTTCTGTCTCCGTCCCCAGCACTGGCCTGTTCGTCAGGATGTTCTTTTCCTCTGAAATGCCCCTGTCCGTCTTAGATACCAAAGCACATTACAGTCTACCTTTCGCTTTCCCGTTTGGCTCCCTCTGCCCCCATGAAGTTTTCCTTGCATTCTGACTGCCCCGAACTCATTTCCCCACCATTAATACTGGCATTTCTGTCTTTGATTTAGTTAAATTTACGTGTGGGGGTTTTTTTTAGGGGAAACACATATACATACAATCTCCTTAATATTCTGTGTCTGTTGTACCTCCTACTTCTGCCAACATCATATTCTCTTGTCTAGATGCATTTCACTTTGTAGAACACAGAGCCCCTTGCAGTTTGGCAGCAAACCGCTCTAGAGGAATTTATTGGAAGGAGTGTATCAGTTCTCAGCTTGGTTTTCTAAATTTCCACTTATAAAAACTGTTTAAAGTCAGATATAAGAGGAAGAGAGCGAATTCAAACACTTGCCTTTCTGCTTGCTCCCCGAGTAAGCCAAGGCCTGCGGAGACCGGGTGCCAGGCGGGAGAGGAATGAGCGCTCGTCCTGCCGGGCTGGCGCTTTGTCACCTGGCAGATGTGATGTTCCTCTTCTGTTTATTGCAGCGGGAAATGGTTACTTCTTTCTCATCTCTTGCACTGACATCAGTAATGATATTGGTAAAAGTAAGTTTCCATTGGATTCGATGGTAGTTCTTTTCTTTTGTCAGAGCTCCGTTTTCAGGATGGACAACATGAGTTGAGCCTCGTTTGAAATCCTGTCCTGCTTGAGCTGCTCCCTGTAAAGACGGGTCAGGCACGATGCGTCTGCTGCACGCCTGGGTTGGCCGAGTCCGCCTACGTCATCGGGGTCTTGCCATTGGCGGATGAGCCCCAACCTATTTCCAGACCCTCCAAGTGGAAATGTCGAAGGCTGTGTTGAGCAGGGCGAATGACACCAGAAAATAGCAGCCCTGCGTGAGTCGTGTGAACCTTTACAGAATGAAGTAGGACATTTTTCCAAGTCCACTTACGTGCTTGCAGAGGACGTGACTTGGTCTTCTCAGTGACACCCAGTAACCTGGAACAGCCCCTCCCCTCCACGAAACAGCTCTTACTCAGCACAAAGAACCCAGGCTCTCTTGGCGTTAATTAGCTCTGAAATCTGCTTTTTCCTTTCAATTGTCTGAGCACCAAGCATCATGAAAAATTACAGGTTTTATTAGCGGATGCAGTTGATTTCAATCAGATTGTCACGGAACATATGGACGGTAATGAATCTTCAGTTGTGGTAATTAGGCGAACTTCCCAAAATCCAACTGAACATAGTTTGTGTCGACTTCTTCCTGAAATACGGCAACGTCGCTACAGCCTGGAGGTTTGAGCTGGAAAGTACAGGCTTCAGCAACCAAAGGCCGAGCGGCCTGCCTTTTCCTAAAGTGAGCGTGAGTGTGAGCTGTGAGGTACGGCTTGCGGGCCCTACTGGTCTTCAAAGTGCTGAGCTAAATAGCGTGCTGGGCGCCATTTATTGGCTCTTTGCTCGCCGGCCAGGACCACACTTCTGTCCCCAGTGGTTGGGCACAGGGCCCTGTGACTAGTTCCAGCCAACCATCTGCGTGGCAGTGATGTGGGCCCTGTGCAGGCTGAGGGGTTTAAATGCTGGTGTGAGCCCGGCGGTCCGCCTTGCGCCCTTCCCTCCGCCTGAGAGACGCGCAGTGGCTCAGTCAGGGACACCTGGGGGCTCAGTCGGTTAAGCGTCAGACTCTTGGTTTCAGCTCAGGTCATGAGTTTGCTGTTTGTGGGTTCGAGCCCCGCATCAGGCTCTGTGTTGGCAGCGAGGAGCCTACTTCTGTCTGTCTCTCTCTGCCCCTCCCCCACTAGTGCTGTCTCTGTCTCTAAATAAACAAACAGACAAACTTAAAGAGACCGGCATTGGTTCAGAGGTGGCTGCTCTCTCAAACTTGGGACCTGAGGACTTCGCCAGCCAAGTACCAGCTGACCTAAGATGGCCACGTGAAAGGGAGAGAGAGATAAACCTTCGGGGTTTTGGATGGCCTGGTAACATGGTATGATCTAACCCAGCATTTCTCCAGCTTTTTGAGACCCTCTTACACTTTTAAATTATTGAACTTTTGTTTACATGGGTTAAAGCTATTAGAAATTAAAACTCGGGGCGCCTGGGTGGCTCACTTGGTTAAAATGTCTGACTCTTGGTTTCATATCAGGTCATGATCTCACGGTTCATGAGTCTGAGCCCACATCAGGCTCTTGCTGACAGTGCAGAGCCTACTTGGGATTCTCTCTCTCCCTCTCTGCCCCTCCTGCACATGCACACTCTCTCTCTCTCTCAGAATAAATAAACTTAAAAAGAAGTTAAAACTCAATTAATAAAATATAAAAGGAGACATAAAGTGTACTTCTATTTCAGTAAGGCATAGGAAGACTGAAGGATTCCAAAATAGCTACATATTGAAAAATAATAGATTTACAGAGATACAGACATCACAGCGGATATAAAGAAAACTAGCTGGCAACTACAGCAAAAGAATTGAGAACCCGGTGAAGGAATCTCTGAAATCTCATATTTGTGCTGTAAAACTACCACCTTAGAAATTACGAGCAAACGCAATACACAGGTGCACGTTCCATCAACCATCAAAACAGTGATGTCATCACATATCATTTGGCCTTAAAATCGCACCTACACGTGACCCAATGAGAAAAGGGCAAGTGACAGCTTAGTTTTATCGAAAATAGTTTTTGGACTCCCGGGGGGGCCCCACAGCGCCCCTGGAGAGCCCTGACCTCACCGATCGTGACCGGTACAGTCACGGTTCAGGTGTTCCTCACACAGCTCAGCTCGCGTCGTTAAACGAAGCTAGGAAGTCAAGGCAGAGGGCGGTGGCTCCGTGTGCTGTCACGTCGACTCCAGAGGTGGTCCTCACGAGCATTTACGTGGGGGGGTTGGTGGTAGCTTCTTCAGTGGCTTCGCTGTTGAATGGAAGCAAGTATGAAACTGGAGTCAGAGACTTCTCTAAGGACAGTACCACAGCGGAGATCAGAAGAGAGACTCTAGGTTTGATTTTGTAAAAATGGAGAACTTCTGTGTTCGCTAAAAGAAAAAAAAACAGTATGGAACCCAATTTGACAATAAATTATATATATTTTTTAAAAAATTATAAACAATTTAAAACCTCAAAAGGATTATGCAATATATTTATTTTATAAACAATTCCTATTTCCAGTGTATATAAAGAACTCTTAGAAACTTAGAAAAAAAAAGGGGGACAGCGGGGTCGCTCAGTTGGTTAAGCATGCAACTTTGGCTCAGTTCCTGATCTCACTATGGGTTCGAGCCCCACATCAGGCTCTTTCCTGACAGCTCGCTCAGAGCCTGGAGCCTGCTTCGGATTCTGTGTCTCCCTCTCTCTCTGACCTCCCCGTGCTCATGCTCTTTCTCTCTCTGTCTCAAAAATAAATAAACATTTAAAAAAAAACTTTTTTTGAGAATAAATACCCTAATAAGAACACAATACAATGGAAACAAATAGGTTACTTCATAAAAGAAGAAATCTCAAATGCAAATAAATATATGGAAAAAATATCCACCCTCAATAGTAAACAAACATGCAATTTTTTAAATGTTTATGTTTGAGAGGGAGCAAGTGGGGAGGGGCAGAGGGAACGGGAGACAGAGAATCTGAAGCAGGCTCTGTATTGCCAGCAGAGAGCCCGACACAGGACTTGAACTCCTGAACTGTGAGACCATGACCTGGCCAAAGTTGATGCTTAACTGACTGAGCCACCCAGGTGCCCCCTTTTTAATGTAAACAAGCATGTAATTTAAAACAGGGTGCCTGTTTTTGTCTACCAGATGGACAAAGATTATTTTCTTGCTAATGGCAGCATTCAGAGCTGATGAGCCGAGTCTGCCAGCCCACCTTGCCTGAAGACGGGACCTTTATGCCCTGCAGAGTTGACCCAGCAAGGCTGTAGAGCCTGGACCTGGACGCAGTAGAGCAGGAGAGGGGCGCCCTTTCAGAAGCAGGGAATACATGCATGATTATATGCCGCATGGTGGGACCTACAGCGTTTTCTGTTTGTTCTCTGAGCTCTTTCCCAAAGAAACTAACCCCCCCCCCCAAAAAAAAAAAAACGCCAAATGGAAACTTCCCTTCCCAGTCCTCTCCCAGGTTTCACAAGGAAGCTCATCAGATGACAAGGCCTAGTCACTCAGAGCTTCCAAATACTTTCTTAGTAATCTTGGTATCCTTACATATAAATTGATACTAAAGAACCATCAAACATTTGAAGGAATGCTCCCGTCTGAAATTCTAAGATCACGCAGACAGCAAAGAGAAATGAAGGAAGTAGTGCAGAGAGTTTAAAAACTGCATCGTCTTCAGAGAGATAAGATACTACATGTAAGAAATAAGAACAAGGCGATGCTTCTAAAGGAAATATACTCCAAGAAGGAACTCTTGGAAATTAAGAGAGGTAGAAATTAAAATTCTGTAGAGGGGCTGGAAGATAGAGATGGGGAAATCTCCCTGAAAGTAAATTTAAAACTTAGAAGACCGACTCTTAGGCAATAAAAAGGGAAGACGTTATTAAACAATATCAGAAAATTCTCAGAACCAAAAAATACGAGACTAGATGGAAAGGGCCAGTCAAGTAACCGGCACAGTGGGTGAGGAGAAAAGGGTGATCGCGGGTGAAAGAGGGCGCCCTGCAGGGTTCCTGAGAGATCACAAGGACTGGGAATTGGAATGACATTGACCTCTCTCAGCAGCAGTGCTCTAAGCTAGAAGACGATGGCACAGTACAGTAAACATTCTGCGGGAGAAGTCATTGCAAGCAAGAATTCTGTCCTCAGCTGGCTGCTTGTCAACTATAAAGGCAGAATATCAGAACATTTGGGGCGCCTGGGTGGCTCAGTCGGTTACGCATCCGACTCTTGGTTTCGGGTCAGGTCATGATCTCGAAGTTTCCTGAGTTCAAGCCCTTTGTCAGGCTTTACACTGACAGTGCTGCGGAGCCTGCTCGGGATTCTCTCCCTCTCCACCCCCCGCCCCTCCGCCACTCACACTGTCTCTGTCTCTCTCAAAAATAAATAAATAAACTTAAAAAGAATATAAGAATATTTTGAGGGGTGTCTGGCTGGCTCAGTCAGTAGAGTAATGCAAGTCTTGATCTCAAGGTTGTGAGTTCAAGCCCCGTGATGGGTGTAGAGCGTACTTAAATTTTTTTTCGAGATTTGCAAAGTCTAAAATATTTTTCCTCCTAGCCAGCCTTTGTAAAGGAAACTATTAGAGATTGAGCTTTACTGAAATAAAGAAGAAAACCAGGGAAGAGAACGGGCATAGGATACAGAACAGAAGAGACTGAGCCAGGAAGATGCCCTAGAGGACGGTGACCGGAAATCCGAGGATGACGTTAGTGTAGCGCACCTGACATCTGAGCGATGCAGGGGTCTCGGAGGACCGCCTCTCAGGAAAAAAGAAAACCTTGGAATTTGTGAACTATTTTGTATTTTCGTAGTGAACAGAATATTAGAAGTCTCTACTTCTAAGTGCTTTGCTCTGAGGAGTTAGAGAAGAACCTGAGAGAGACGTAGAAAGCTCAAGCAAATGGAAAAACATTAGGCAGTTAACTCCAGGAAAAATGAAAAGTAGTTCAGGAAGAGAAATACGATCGCAGTATACTGTGCTTCAAGCCTGGAGCTGTTTACATGTCATAATAAAAATTAAATTAAGTTTCAGGGTGTCTGGGAGGCTCATCAGTTAAATGTCTTGTTTTTGGCTCAGGTCATGATCTCACGGTCGTGAGGCCTAGCCCCGGGGATCTATATATATTTTTTTTCTTTATTTCTAAAAGCTTATTTATTTCTAGAGAGAGAAAGTGCATGTGAGCAGGGGAGGGGCAGAAAGAGAGAGAGAGAGAGGATCCCTAGCACACTCTGTGCTGTCAGCTCAGAGCTTGACACGGGACTTGAACTCACCAACGAACCAGGATCATGCCCTGAGCTGAACACTTAACTGGACTTGGACACTTAACTGACTGAGCCACCCAGGTGCCCTATTTTTACTTTCATTTTTAGTTTTATTTTTACTTTTTTAGGTTTGTTTCCTTTTTTAAGTAATCTCTACCCCCAGTGTGGAGCTCAGACTCAGAACCCCGAGATCAGGAGTCCCACGCCCCACAAACTGAGCCAGCTGGCTGCTATATACTTCTCATTTTGCCCATGATGAATGTGTATACTTTTCTAATAAGAATAAAGGCTTTTTAAAGATAATTCAGCTGGGAAAAACCTAGCACTGGACTCATTTCTTTAACCTATTTTGACCAGAAGAATTGATGGTCGTTTTTATCTCTATGCTGATGACAAAGCTTTTGTTCATATTTTTGAAATTGGTGTTTATTTTGCTTCACATCCTCCCCCACACTTAGCAGTCTCAGTCTTTGTCATTTTAGACATTGTAATGGTTGTAGAAGTCGTATCTGCTTGTGTGCTGTTTTATTATTTTTTTGATGTTTTATTTATTTTTGAGAGAGAGGGACAGAGTGTGAGCAGGGGAGGGTCAGAGAGCGGGAGACACAGAATTGAAAGCAGGTTTCCAGGCTCCGCACTGGCAGCATAGAGCCTAACACGGGGCTCGAACTCCCAAACTGCATGATCGTGACGTGAGCCATGTCGGATACCTGACCGAGCCCCCGGGCGCCCCTCCAGTGTGTTTCTGAGGTGCACTTCATAACGACTAATACTGTTGATATCTTTTCCTGTACTTTTTAGCCTTTCCTGTATCACCTTTGGTTGAAGTTTCTGTTTAAATCTTTTACTCTTTATTTTATTGGGTTTTCTTCTTCAGTTGTAAGAACTCTGCGTATTCTGGATATGAGTCTATCGAATACGTGTTTTTACAGATAGTTTTATTTTATTATTCTTCTAGGAAACCTTTAACTTAGTGTTACAAAAGTTATCTCCTGTATTTTCTTTTTAGAAATTTTATGGTTTCAGCTTTCACATTTAGGTGTGTGATTTTTTTTTTCATTTTGAAGCTACAAATAATATAAAGTTTCCCGTCTCACCCATTCTTAGTACACCGCTGAGCGGTGTTGAGCGCGTGCCCGCTGCGTGACCATCACCACCACCTGCCTCCTGAAGCCGGCTCATCTCGCAAAACTGAAATTCTGCCTGT
>PJEM01011983.1:16100-50199 GCA_004023845.1 Helogale parvula
TTCTGTCCCCGAGCAGCCCTCTGTTGATGGACTCTGTTTTAGCTTCGTGGATAGTATTCCTGTGAACATGGGTTTACAGGTCCCTTCTGAGACCCTGCGGCCAGTTCTTCGGGGCACGTGCCCAGGAGTGGAATTGCTGGATCATATGCTGAATCTGGTTTTCAGTTTTTTGAGGAAGTGCTGTGCCCTTTTCCGCAGAAGCTGTACCCACCACCCTACACTCCCGCCAGCCCTGCACACGGATTCCAATCTCTTCACATCCTTGCTAACGCTTGTGATGGTCAGTTTGTTGTATAATAGCGTCCTAATGAGTGTGAGGGAAGATCTCGCTGTGGCTTTGATTTGGATTTCCCTAATGGTTAATGATACTGAGCCTCCTTTCATGTGCTTGTCGGCCACTCTTGCATCTTTGGGGAAATGGCTACTCAAGTCCTTTGTCAATTTTTGAATTAGGTTGGTTATTTTTGTTGAGTTTTAGGGGTTCTTAATATATTCTAGATATTAATGCCTTATTAAAGATAGGATTTGCAAATATTTTCTCCCATTCTGTAGGTAGTTTTTTCATCTTCTTGATAGTATTTCTTGATTTACAAAAGTTCTTGGTTTTGAGAAGTTCAGTTTGTCTATTTTTTCTTTTCTTGCCTGTGCCTTTGATGTTATATCCAGGAAATCACTGCAAATTCCGATGTAATGAAGCTTTTCCCCTATGTTTTCTTGTAACAGTTTTACACTCATAGCTCTCATGTCTAGACCATCCATCTATTTTTAGTGGATAAGCTAATGAATGGATCCAGCAAAGTTGCAGGATACAAAGTCAACACACAAAATCAATTGCATCAACTTTTATATATGGTGTCAAGTAAGGGTCCTACTTTGTGCTTTTACACATGAGCATCCGGTTTCCCCAGCACCGTCTGTTGGAAGAACTGTCCCTTCCCTATTGAGTAGTCTTGACACCTTGTCAAAAATTATTTGACCATATACGTGAATTTGTATTTCTGGTCCTCTGTCCTTTTCTCTTGGTCTGTCTGTCTGTCCGTTTGCTAGTACCACACTGTTTTGACTACTGGAACCCTGTAGGAAGCTTTGAAATACGAAATGTGAATCCTCCAGTTTTGTTCTTTTTTTGAGATTGTTCTGGCTCTTTGGGATCCCTTGAGATTCCATGTGAGTTCCAGGGTAGATTTTTCTTTTTCTGGAAAAAAAAAAAAACCTGTCATTGGGATTTTGATAGGCATTGCATTGAATCTTTCAGTTGCTGTGGGTAGGACTGGCATTCTGATAATACTCCATCTTCCCGGCCACTGATGTGGAATGTCTCTCCATTTTTTATGTCTTCTTTTATCCTTCCGGCAGTGTTTCATAGTTTTCATTATAAAAATCCTTCACCTTAGAAACCAATTTGACAATAAACTATTTTTTAAAAAAATTCTTCACCTCCTTGGTTAAGTTACTGTTGTTTTTTTATGCTATTGTAAATGGAACTGGTTTTTTTTTTAATTATTTCTTGTTTTCTGATTTTACTTATTTTTAAATTTTTAAATGTTTATTTCTTTGAGAGAGAGAGAGAGAGAGAGAGAGAGAGAGAAACAGAGTGAGAGTGGGGAGGGGCTGAGAGAGAGGGAGACACAGAATCCAAAGCAGCTCCACGCTCTGAGCTGTCAGCCTAGAGCCCTCTCCAGGGCTCGAACTCATGAACTGTGAGATCATGACCTGAGCCAAAGTTAGATGCTTAACTGACTGAGCCACCCAGGCGCCCCAGAACTGTTTTCCTCAATCTCCCTTTCAGAGTGTTTCTGTTTAGTGTCTAGAAATGCGGCCGGTTTGTGTGTGTTGGCCTCGTATCCTCCAACTTTGCTGAATTCATTTATTCCAACAGTTTTTGTATGTGTGGAACCTGTAGTTTTCTTCATATAAGATCATAAATCTGGGAACAGAGATTATTTTACTTCCTCCTTTCCAATTTTGATACCACTTATTTATTTTTCTTGCCTATTGGTCTGGCTAGGACTTCCAGGATAGAACAGAAGTGGCAGAAGCAGGCATCCTGCCTTGATCCTGATCTTAAAGGAAACTGTTTCGGTCTTTCACCGCTGAGTGATGCTCACTGTCGGTCTGTTTTCAGTTCCAAGAGATCTTCATGGCCTTCGCTATGCTGAGGTGGTCTCCTTCTGTTCCTAGTTTCTTGAGAAACAACTAGTGTTTTTACACTTGAGGGTACTGAATTTTGTCACATGCTTTTTCCTCATCAAGTGAGATGATTGTGTGGGGTTTTTTTCTTTAATTCTCTTAGTGTAGTATGTTCTATTGAGTGACTTTGTTGAACTATCCTTGCATTTCAGAAATCAGTTACAATTGGTCGTAATGTGTATTAATCCTTTTAGTATGCAAAAGTTTTCTTGCTAGTGTTTTGCTTAGAATTGTTGCATTGTATTCATAAGGTGTATTGGTCTATAGTTTTCTTTTCCCTTGGTGTCTTTGTCTAGGTTTCGTATGAGTTTGGAAGTGTTCCCGCCTTGATGTTCTGGAAAACTTGGAGAAGGATTGATACTAGTTCTTTTTTAAATTTCTGGTAGAATTCACCATTGAAGCAATTAGGTCCAGGATTTTTTTCTTTGTCAAGAAACCTTTGATTAGTAATTGAATCCCCTTACTAATTATAGGTCTGTTCAGATTTTCTGTTTCTTCATGATTTAATCTTGGCAGGTTTTTAACTTCCAGAAGTTTGTCCGTTTTATGTAGGTTTTCCAACTTGCTGGGGGAAGTATCCATAGCGTTCCTTTAGAATCCTTTTGTTTCTGTAGAATCAGTCATGTTATCCCTACTTTAGTTTCTGAATGTAGTAATTTGAATCTTTTCTCCTTTTTTCCTTAGGCAGTCTAGCTACAGATTTGTCAGTTTTGTTGATTTTTTTTTCCTGAAAACCAACTTTTGGTTTCATTCATTCTCTCTATTGCTTTTGTATTGCCTATTTTGTTTATCTCTGCTCTGGCCTTTATTCTTTCCTTCTGCTAGCCAGCTTTGAGTTTCGTGTGTTCTTTTTCTAGTTACTTAGTTATATATTAGGTCATTGATTTGTGATCTTTCCTGTTTGTTTTTAAAATGTTTATTTTTGAGAGAGAGAGAGTGTGTGCGCATGCTGTAAGCGGGAGAGGGGCAGAGCGATAGAATTCAGAGCAGGCTCCAGGCCCTGAGCTGTGAGCACAGAGCCCCATGTGGGGCTTGAACTCATGAACTGTGTGAACATGACCTGAGCCGAAGCCGGACGCTCTGCGCCGAGTGAGCTACCCAGGTGTCGCTTTCCTGTTTTTTAATGTAAACATTCATGGCTATAAATTTCCCCCTCACCACTGCTTTCACTGAATCCTGGAAGTCTTGGTATATTTTCTTTTCATTCATCTGATTTCTAATTTCCCTTGTGGTTTCTTCCTGGTTACTTAAGAATGTGTTAATTTCCATATATATCTTCTTGCTGTATTGAACCTTTTTTTTTTATGGTTTTTTAAATTTATTTTTGAGAGACAGAGACAGTGGAAGCAGGGGAGGGTCAGAGAGAGAGGGAGACACAGAATCTGAAGCAGGCTCCAGGCTCTGAACTGTCAGCACAGAGCCTGACGCGGGGCTTGAACCCACGAACCATGAGATCATGACCTGAGCCGAAGCCGGACGCTCAACCGACTGAGCCCCCCAGGCGCCCCTGTATTGAACCTTTTACTGAAACCCTAATCCCATCACCTTGCTAAGAGCTTTTAGTAGGTTCTTTATGATTTCCTACGTACATCACATTCCAATGTGTGTTCTGGTGTCACGAGTAGAATATTCTGTGTACGTCTCTCAGATCTAGTTGGTTTACTGTGTTGTCCAGGTCCTCTGTTTCCTGATTTCTGTCTGGTTATTCTTTACGTTTTTGAAGTGAGATACCGAAATTTCCAACCATTATTGTAGAACTGTGTATTTCTCCTTTCAGTTCTGTCCATTTTTGCTTCATATGTTTTGATGATCTTTTATTAGGTAACAAATAGTTATAATTATTATATGTTCTTGCTGCATTGGACCTTCTGTGGGAATACATTGTCCTTTGTTTCTTGGAACCTTTTCTGATTTAGTGTCTATTTTGTCTGGTGCTAGCGGAGCCACCCTACTCTCTCTCGGTTACTGTTTGCAGGGAGTGTTTTTCCATCCTTTCACTTTTCACATACTCATGTCTTTGGTTCTAAAGCTGGTCTCCTGTGGACAGCAAATAGTTGGGTTGTGGTTTGTTGTTTTTAATTCATCCTGCTAATCTCTGTCTTTTGGTTGGAGAATTTAACCCATTGATGTTTAAAGTAATTATTGACAAGGTAGGACTTATTTGTGCTGTTTTGCTATTTCCTTTCTATGCCCTGTATCTTTTTTATCCTTTAATTTCCAAATTAATCTTTTGGGTTTAGCCTTTTTTTTAAATAGTGAAACATTTTAATTTCTTTCTCATTTTTCATGTGTATTCTATAGCTGTTTCCTTTGTGGTTACATTTAACATGTTAAACTACATTTAACTTCCTAACACTCTAATTTGAATTTATACCAGCTGAACCCCTATAACATACAAAAATTCTTTCCCATGCCTTTCAGTTACTGAGGTCATAGAATAACATCTTTATCCATGGGGTGTCCAAAAAATAACCTGATGATTGTTTTCGCTAATGCATTAGCCTCTTAAATGATGTAGAAACAAAATGTGAAGTTATAAGCCAAAGTTATAAAGGACTAGCTTTTAGTCTAATAGTTTTTTTAATGTGTTAGTCACTTAAATTATCTAGAAAACAAAATGTGGAATTATGATCTGTTTTTGCAGTTAACACTAGCTTTTATACTTGCCCATGTGTTTAACCTGTACTGAGACCTTCATTTTCTCCTCTGGCTTTGAGTTGATGTCTAGTACCCTTTCGTCTCACCCCATGGGACCCCCTGGAGCCCGTCTTGCAGGGCCGGCTTAGTGGTAATGAACTCCCTCGGCTCTTGTGGATCCATTTTTGTTTATCTGGAGGTCTTCATGTGACCCCATGTATGATGCAAGTTAAGGGTTCAGGTTCTCCATTCTGGATACGGACGTTCCCTCCTTCAGCATCATGTATTAGAAAGACTGTCTTGGGGCGCCTGGGGGGCTCAGTCGGTTAAGCGCCGGCTTTGGCTCAGGTTATGATCTCACAGTTTGTGGGTTCGGGCCCCATGTCAGGCTCTGTGCTGACAGCTCAGAGCCTGGAGCCTGCATCCAATTCTGTACCTCCCTCTCTCTCTGACCCTCCCCTGATCGTGCTGTCTCTGTCTCTCAAAAATAAGTAAAAAACATTAAAAAAAAAAAATTAGAAAGACTGTCTTTTCCCCGTGAACCGTCCTGATGTCTTTGTCAGAGATCACCTGGCCCCATGTATATAGGGGTCGGTCTGCGGGCTCCCTTCCGTGCCGTTGACTTCTGCGTCCGTGCTGTCCCCTGTCCCGCACTGTCGTGATTCCCAGAGCCGTGTACTAAAATCTTATAAAACCCAGTCACATGAGTCCACCAGTTCTTTTTCAGCTATTTTTGGCTAGTGAAACAACTAGGGAAATAACATTTCTTTTTGCTGCATAGCCTTTGCTTTTCCACATGAGTTTTAGAATTGGCTTGTCCGTTTCTACGGAAAAAGGCCTGGTGGCGTTGTGGCTGTAGCGTGCTTTGGGAAGGTGTGGTATCTTCATGGTGTGGACTCTTCCGATGCACGAAGACGGTGTATCGCGCCGTGGTTCCCGCGGTCAGCAGTGTGGGGTGGTCCGCGGACACGTCCCGCACAGTCTCGTCCCGTCCGTCCCCAAGCGGTTCGTGTTTGCTGGTGATACTCCAAGTGTATGGTCTTCAGATTTCAGTCTTTAGTGACGTAGAAATAAATTGATATCTGCATATTGACCCCGCATCCCGTGACCTCGCTGATGTCACTTAGAAGCTTTTTTGTAGGTGCGTCATGGTTTCCCACATAGGTGACGTCTGCAAATGCAGGAAGCTTTCCTTTTTCCTTTGTAATCTGTATGCCTTTTATTTTTGGGCCTCACCGCAGGAATTTCATTGACGAATCCAGCCGTTTTAACAGACCACTAAACTCTACAGTCAGGTTGCAGAGGACCTTTCCACCGTGAATGTTATGATTGCTAAGACTGGATTTATAATAAATTCACTTTACGTTAGAAATGACCAGATGATAGGCATGCTGGACCTTTTCAGACGGCACAGCACAGCTCCTAACCTCATATGGGGTTTTGGAAACACGTGGGCAACTGAGGTTTCATTTTTAATGACACCAAATTTTGAAATGATATCAGTATTTTTATGATAAAGAGTTTATCATTTGTGAAATATTGAACCAATGACCTTAGCTATTCAGATATGATAAAAAGCCCAATCTAACCTTTTATTGAACATGATATTTATTAAAAATGAAACTCCTCGTTTCTATTACTTAATCAATAGCCCATTAAGCCATTTATTAATAGGATTACAGAAGGTCTTGCAGATTAGATATTCTACCCCCTTGTCATCTAGTTTAACAACCAGGAAACAGCAGTCTAAGCGAGTCAGCCAAATCTGTCTAATCATACGCCTGTAACTTTTATCAGATGCTGGAAAGAACAATTAAAATTTGCAGAAAGAACATAATCTATAATTGCTGTCTAGAAAGGAACAAGCCCCTTTTCCATCATTACATAAGTAAACCTACCTGGAGAGGGTAAATTTTATTTAACTATTATTTATTTACTTAAAACAATGGGGTTTGGTGCAGGTGGAGTATTGGTAAGTGTGGCAAGAAAGGCATTGCGTGGTTCACGCTGGCCGGGAAAGAGGCCTGTGGTAGGGAAAGAAGAAAGACCCGCGGAGTTGGGGCCGCTGAGGCACGTCTCTGCCGTGGGGTCTCATGGTTTTATTGAAACGGAATGCACATCTGGAAAAGGGCGCGTGTCCTAAGTGAATTTTCACAGGCCCGGGCTGCCTCGTGGATGAGCACCCCTGCGTCCAGCGCCGGTCCCGGTGTGCCCGATGCCACGGGGAGGTCGGGCCCCGCCTGTGAGGGTTAGGATCGCCAGGTGACCGGGCCCCCTCCCCAGTGCGCAGCATTGTCGGGCGCTCCGCAGGTCCCGCTCCGTTTCCTCGTCACAGGCACGTACGCGAGGAGGGGCGGCCTGCAGTCAGTCCACAGATTCAAGTTGAGAAGTCAAGGAACCGGTTTCACGAGAGCCACACTTCGTGAGCACGTGCTGTGTGCCGGGCACTCTCCGAGGCACCGGATGGTCCGGCTCTCCCTCCCCTTGTCTCCCCACCCCTGAGACTAAGGGTCAGAAAGCTCATTTGCCCCCAGCCCCTGTCCTTCACCACTGACCTCGGAGGCCGCAGTGTCCCTACCCGGGAAATCTTATCAGTGAGCCGAGGGACGGAAGGAAGAAAGGCAGCCAACTACAAGTTGTTGGGCAGTGTAACGCCCAGGGGCTGCCCCAGAGGGAGGGCGGAAGGCCCAGGTGCCTGAATGGGGCAGACATCCGCCTGGTTCTCGGGGGCGAGGGGCCGCTCAGTCCACAGGGTCCCTGGCCCTTTCCAAGAAGCTTCTGAGTTCAGACTACATGCATGTGAGCCTCTGTCCAAACAAGCCGCAAGGGTCTGTGTCTGGGTCAAAGGACAGGCCGAGCGTCTCAGTGTAGGTGTTTCTTTCCCGGGTAACAGATCATGTGACATCAGCTGGAAGGCTCGTGGAGGGCAGCTGGCGGGCCACAGCCCCACTGGGGCACGTGTGACATCTTCCCAGTCACGTGGGGTGTCCTCCTTTTGGAGTGCTTCAGAATTCCTTGTTTAAAACCTCTAGGGAGCCTGCAGAGCAGTGCTGGTTTTCTGGACTCTGAAGAGCTTAGTCTCACATAAAGTATTTAGATTTTGTGCCAGAGGCGCCTGGGTGGCTCATTGGGTTAAGCATCTGACTCTTGATTTCAGCTCAAGTGATGATCTCATGGTTCGTGACAGTGACGGTGCAGAGCCTGCTTGGGATCATCTCTCTGCCCCTTCCCCGCTCATGCTCTTTCTCTAAGTAAATAAACTTAAAAAACTAAAAGTGAATGTCATGCCAGAAATTATTACCGAAGTACAGTAAAGTTTTGCCTTTTGTTCTTAGTGAAAAAAACTCATTAGTCCTGGAAATGGAAGGTAATGAAAAGTTGTGGCAATTATAGGAAAATGGTCTCACGTTTTCCCTTGTGCCCTTGACCCCTGACCAGACCCTGTGCCGGTTCTCCTTGCGTGGTCCGAAGCCCGCTTCTGGTGCACCGTGGGCCCTGGCCTTCTCACCGGGGACCCGTCCGTTCTCTGCCCGCAGGCTGGTTTTCTGGCCCCTCTGGCGTGTTGTCGGCAACCCCGAAGTGGGCTTCTGTTGACAAAATGGTGAGGGAAGGTTGTCTCCCAAAATCAGAACGTTCTTTACTCGACCGATGATCTGGATGGAGCCGCCCGCTCGGCATCACCTCCGATAGACAGAACGGTCCCTGCGGCCGGCGCGAAATCGCACAGAACGTTTCCCCAGAGAAGACCCAAGGGGCTGGCCAGGTTGGTGGCTCGGTGGCCCTAGGGCCTCTGAGGGAGTCTGTGTCTGAGGACATCTTGGTGGCTGTGTGGCAGGCAAAGCAGAGTGTGGGTTTTATCCTCCCTCCCCCCTTCTGTGTGGCTAAAATAACACTCAGTCCATTGTGCTTAGTCTGCTCCTCCCGTGGTGCATGTTTTCCGTCAGGCTGAGGACCTGTGAGGACCGGGGAGCCGGATGCTTGGGGACGGGTCTTTGGGGTTTGTTGGGGGCGGGGCGGGCTTTGGTTTCTACAGGACAGCAGCGCATATGCCCACTTTCTGTGCTCCCTTTTAGAGTCAGAAACTGAATCGCAGGCATGTGTTGGTTTTGCAATTTTAATGTGGTTTTTAAGGATAAATATTCGTTGAGGTTCCTTTGTCAGAAAACTGGATGAAGGCAGGGCCTTCCTGTCTGATGGTAGATAGCTTTTTTCCTGTCGGAACCAGTTTTCTGTTGAGAGTGCCTCAGCATGATTTATTTCAAATAACTTGGGCGAGAAAGTAAGCGGGTGTCTGTCTGTACGTTTTTAGTTTCAGCTCAGAGCACATTGAACCAGTCGAGAGACACATCTGATAGCAGCGTTTCCCAGCAAAACACAGTTGCTGTTGATGTACATAATTGATCACTTTATTAACTGTGGAAAAAAGAAGCCTTATTGAAACAATAAAGCATAACTTCATTACGTCCTGAATGCAGAAAGCACACACACTGGAGAGAGGCTGACGGGTTCCCGTTTCAAAGCTGGTTCTGATCCCGATAATATTTATGCAGCATTGATTGCTCTCTAACTGGAGTTTTCTCTCCGCAGGCCTCCTCCGAAGAGCTGAAAGCCGCCTACCGGAGGCTCTGCATGCTCTACCACCCCGACAAGCACCGGGACCCAGAGCTCAAGTCCCAGGCGGAGCGCCTCTTCAACCTCGTGCACCAGGCTTATGAAGGTCAGCGGAGGGCGGGGCCTCACGCACGCGCCCTGCGGAGCAGCTGCTCGATTTTCAAGAGACTTGATTTGTAGAGGACAGAGAGAGAGTCCTCAGAGGTGCCTGAGGGAGGTTAGGTTAGACAGCTCCTTTGAAAGAATAGTAGTTCTGCTCTGGAAATCAATGCGTCCAGTCAGTGGACGTGAGAGCGTGAGCAGAGCCGCCGCCGGGCCTGGGCTGCAGGGAGCACTCCGGCTCAGGATCGCTCGCCGGCTCTCTTCTAAAGGGAACTCTTCCAGGTGAAGGGCTGATGGCTTCAGACAAGTCCTCTTTGTTCTCTTTTTTATGAGAACATGGACAGGAATGGGTTTTTTTTTTTTGGTCTGAACAGCATATTGTTGGCGCGGGAGCCTTCGGTTAAGGAAAGGTTCTAACAGAAGGAAGAAAGTGATGTTAAGGCCAACAGGAAGTATAATCAAGTAATTCAGAGTTTTATACTTACACCTTAGGTACTTCAGAAAGAAAGTTTTGTGATGTAGTTCTATACAACATATTGAAATCAGGGCGCCTCGGTGGCTCAGTCGGTTAAGCGTCTGACTTCAGCTCAGGTTCGTGGGTTTGAGCCCCGCGTCAGGCTCTGTGCTGACAGCTTAGAGCCTGGAGCCTGCTTCAGATGCTGTGTCTGTCTGTCTGTCTGTCTCTCTGCCCCTGCTCCGCTTGTACTGTGTCTCTCTCTCTCTCTCAAAAACAAACAAACATTAAAAAAAAATTTTTTAATATTAAAGTCAGCGATGGGTCCACTTTCTGTTGGGGACGGTGGGCGAGCTCTAGCAGCGTAAGGGTGGTAGGTACACAGCCATGACTGTACTTAATGCCCCGGAGGTGTGTGCTTCAAAGTGACTGGAATCAATTTTATGTTATGCATATTCTGCCACCGTTTTATAAATAAAATTTTAAAAATATTAATGCACTCTTAGAATACATACCAAGTTCTTTATTCTGGTGCAAATTGGTGATTTGCTTCTTAGAGAGACCAAAAATTAGATAATGTGTTTCTTTCCGAAATAAAGACTTCTCTGGTTGGGGGGCTCAGTCGGTCGAGCTCCGTCAGTCCGTCTTCGGCTCGGGTCATGATCTCACAGTTTGTGAGTTTGAGTCCCTCGTCAGGTTCTGTGCTGGCAGCTCGGAGCCTGGAGCCTGCTTTGGATTCTGTGTCTCCCTCTCCCCCTGCCCTTCCCCTGCTCGTGCTCTGTCTCTCTCTCTCTCTCTCTCTAAAATAAACATTTAAAAAAAGTTTTTTAATCCATTGTAAAGACTTCTCGTTGTAGACCTAAAAGCATATGCCGTATTTCACTTTATGGTTTTAACAAAAAATTAGATTTTAAGATGAGTGAAACTCGGGCTGCGGCGCATGGCCCGCATCTGTGGTCCACACTGGGTCATTCGCAGACTTAACTGCCGATCAGAAACCTGTTCCTTTTATCGTTTCCCATTGTCCGCATGGCTGTGTTCATTTCATTGTTGTCTAAGCGCCCCCCCCCCCAGTCAGTGGTGTTGCCTGGAGACTCCGGGAAGAGAAAACCCTGGCGGTGCTTGAGGAAGTGCTGTGTGCGGCACAGCCCCGGTGCCCCGCAGTAACCCCCGGTGCTCCGCAGTAACGCCGTGAATAAATAATTCCCTGTGAAATCCTACAGATCCGCTCACGAAGCCTGCCTCCCACCTTTTCCAGTGGTCAGCACTTCTTTCTCCCCCACTAGATTTGAGTATGGATAGAATCATTTACATCATTTTTTTAATTAGGCCTAAAAATATATAAAGTCTCAGGGGAGAGAAGATTCGAAGGTCTTGAACAGAAAGGAGGAGAGGAGGAAGAGAGCGTCTGTTTGGACGTCCTTCCAGGAGCTCTGTCCCTCCCTGAAAAGTCTCTTTCTGATGTACTTACTTAGGTGATGTGGCAGCCACCATGGTGACAGGTGTTTGGGTCTCAAGATGATTCACAAAAAAGAGGAAAGATACTAAGGTTTTATATGAAGATACATAAAGCTTATTCAGACAGGCTCTGATTGTAGAAAAAGCTGATTTTACCCTCAGAGCCTGTCTGAAGAAGCTTTAGAAACTGGAATTAACTCTCTTTTTGTTTGTTTATTTAGATCCAAGTTAGTTAGCGTACAGTGTGGTAATGGCTTCAGGAGTAGAACCCAGTGGTCCATCACTTACGTGTGAACTCGGCGCTCCTCCCAGCAGGTGCCTCCTTCTCGCTCATCCCCCAGTTGGCCCATCCCCCCGCCCCGCCCCACCCAGCCACCTTCGGTTTGTGCTCTGTATTCAAGAGTCTCTAACGGTTTGTCTCCCTCTCTGTTTTTATCTTATCGTTCCTTCCCTTCCTCTGTGTTCATCTGTTTTGCTTGTTCATTTCTGGAATTAACTCATTCAAGCCCCGGTACATTATAGACTGTGGCAGAAACTTACCCAAATTTGTGAAAAATAACTGTTCTCAAGTGACCGGAAAATGTAGCTTCCTACAAGATGCACCTCACAATGAAGAGTCTCCTGGACATGAAAAATCCGACATTTCTCCTCTGTGTCCCACCGTTAAGCGTGTCCTGGGTCAGATTGGAAAGGCAGTTGGGGGGAAAGATGCCCGGGGGCAAAGAGGACCTCTTGCCGAGGGAGGAAGAGGAGGAGGTGAACTTACCTGATGATGCTGTTCCTGGGTCTGAAGGGTGAATTCTGTGCTTTGTAAACGTGTGATTTTTAATTTGCAGTGCTCAGCGACCCCCAGACCAGGGCCATCTATGACATCTATGGGAAGAGAGGCCTGGAGATGGAAGGGTGGGAGGTAAGAACGCGTGCGTCTGGTGTCCCGGGAGAGCCCCGACCCCAATGGAAGGGTGGGAGGTAAGAACGCGTGCGTCTGGTGTCCCGGGAGAGCCCCGACCCCACGGGCTGGGACCCCGTGCTTGAGAAACCAGAAGCCGCCTGAGTCCTTTCCTGGCTTCGTGTATTTTAGTCTAAGAGACTGACTTCTAGGCTCGGCCGTGCCTCTGCGCACCTCCGTGCACTTGAGCAGGTCAGTCATCTGGCTCGTCCTCTGTGTCCTAACCTGTCGGGGAGAAAGCCAGGGGCGCAGGCTGTAACAGTAATTTCCAGCTCTGGGGAGGGAACGGGCCAGATGGGGGCCTGATGGAAGACCGTTTCTGCAGGGGTGCAGTTCTGTCTCCACGCACATTTCCTGCCACTCTCTCCACCCCAGGCCACAGGTAGCTGCGTTTGGGACGTGAGAGTGTCGGTAATGTGCTGTGTGTGTGAACAAATGGAGACACAAGAGTCGAGAACTGCGGGATTGAGTTGGCCACCATGAAGGAAGCTCCCCCTAGCCCCCGTGCTACGTGAAAACAGTCACTCAGGGTCACGAGATTCTGCTGTCCCCTCGTCTGCCGCTGACTGGCAGCAGAGCCTCGCACAGGCCCACGTTACGTGTGCGGGGAGGGGCAGGGGGGGCATGAGGATTCAGTGGGAAGATGAATATGAAAATCCGTGGGAAAACTCTAAGTTGCTATAAGAACATATAGGTGTTAGTACTTAATTTCATTAAAGAAACTTGGGTTTTGATGCCCCAGAAATTGTAGGAGGCTGTTAATGTTAAATTGGCCATCGTTGATTTCTTTCTCCTCACTGTATAAATTACCCTTGATGTCCTTTTGGTATTTAATCTCAAGCGTGTAAGCCTGTCTCCTCCAACTAGTAGTAAAATCTTCTGCAGGCTATGGGATAAAGAGCACAGGAGAAGCGAGGCACCTTCTAGTTCCTGGTCACTGCTGCTCCGTGTTGGTGGCTTGTGGGCCACGCTCCACCCGTGGCCGGGCTCTGGTTGCCCGCACAGTAGACTGTAGTTGCTGACATTTAAAGTGTGGGACATTTTGCATGAAAATCCAGTTGTCTGTCTTCCCTGGGAAAAACCAGAGACCTGGGAGCAGCACGTCTGACTGTCCTCGCGGCAAGGCTGTGCTGTCGCCCGGGCCGGCGCCCCACACCTCCCGTCCCCTCACATCGGGCCCACCCTCCGCCCGCGCGGCTCCAGCAGGCGTTCCATTTCTGGCCTCTGGCTTGACGGAAACAGCAGTGCCGCCCGTCACAATAGTTCATTATCGCATTAGGTCTAATAGCTTAGCGTTTTATCGTCCTAAAAGGAGGAGAATCCTGTTGTGTTTACTGACTTTCTCCTCACCCCTTGGACACCGTGTTCAGGCTCCCTCGGTTTTTGAAGACGTGGCTCGGTCACAGTGCTTTGCGGTGGCAGTCAGGGCCGCTGAAGGGCTGCCGGCCTCTCACAGGCCCCTCCCTTCGGAGGCAGGACTGAGACTTCGCAGCAGCATTCTCCCAGCTAACGGAGCGGCAGGGTAACACCTCCCTGGCAAAGTCCCGCGTGGTTTCCTGTCGCCAAACCAAACTATCTCCCTGTTAGAAACAAAGCAAAGCCACATAATGGGTAGCGATCATCCAAGTGTGTCGGCAGTCATGGATGGTGAGTGGGTACGCTTTGATATTCATATTTTTTAGTAAGCTACTTTCAGGAAATCGGGTTCTCATCGATCTCATTGACTTTTTCTGCAATGATACTACGCCTTCGCTGAAGATAAAAAATGCTCTTTAAGGAAGAGCACATGAAGGTAGCTCCCCAGATATTTACGGGGAGATGACTCAGGGCCGAACATGTGACGGGAGAAGGAGCCCTCGTTCGGGCTGTGAGGGGAGAGTCTCCGTGAGCTCGGGAGCCGTCTGGGGGGCCGGCATGGCCGCTCCTTCAAGGACACCCGCCCGCCGCCCGCCGGTTCGCGCGAGGCCCGCAGCAGTGCGGGCCGCTTCCCCGGGAGAAAGCCCAGTTCCCTTCGTGCTGTTGCTGCTGGGAAACTTTCCTAATCGCTGGTGGTGTCCATGTGTCCCACCTCTGTCAGTCCGAGCACACGGGTCGTCGCCAAAGGGCACCGTCAGAACCTTAGCGCCTGAGACGCCTTCAGTCCAGAGCCGGCAGAGCCCGGGAGAGAGGGGCCACCCCTGCTCTTGTGGCCGCTGGGGAGCAAATGTGAGCTGGTTCAGGCCGCGCTAAGTATTGGCCCTGCGTTCAGTCATTACGTAGATGAGTTTTCATTGCTCGTTTTTTTTCTTTGAACCGCCAAGAGGCTTGGTCATTCTCCAGCAGGATCCCTCGGGAACGGGGTGCAGAGGTGCAGGCACCCCCACGGGCAAAACCAGCCCTTTCAGTTTTCCAAGCTGGTTAGCAGGGTTCGGGTGGCTGCCCATGTTGGAAGCGAGATTGGCTTCAGAGGGGCGAGGCTCACCTTTGAGCGGAGGACACCCGGCGGTGCTGAACGTGGTAGCAGCTCGCCGGCGGAATGGGGAGCACGTGCCCCGGTAGCGACGGCAGACGGTGCACCCCGTCCTTGGGCCCAGACCGCCCACTGTCTGGTTTTGTCTGCAGCCCCTACGTTATGCTGCTTTCTCTGTTTCCGCTCTCTTAGACTTCAGCCTTAACGGTGTCTAAGAAGGTGACCTGCGTTAACAAGGGCTGCAGCATGGCCAAGGTCATGAAAACAAAGCCTTGGGACTCGTTCTCACAGACTAAGGAGACAGGAAGACTGAGTGCAGTCCCGCAGCCCAGACTGGATCCCGGGACAGACCAGGGATGTTAGTGGAAAAGCTGGGAAAAGCCAGGAAGTCTGGGTTCAGTTCACTTAGTGCACCGAGGTTGGTTTTGAGATTTGGCAGCTGTCCCGTGGTTACGTAAGGCGTGAACATCGGAGAAGCTGGCTGAAGGGTGTACAAGAACTTTCTGTACTATCTTTGTCATTTTTCTGTACTATCTTTCTAAGTTATCTTCTAGAATTACTCCACAACAAAAGGCAGGTCTCTAGAATTGGAATTTTCAGACCGGACAGCACCTCAGCAATCCTGGACTTTAACCCCTCATTTATAGCAGGGATCCGAAGGGAGAGGTCACGTGACCCCCCCCCCCCCCCCCCAGACCGCCAGGTGGTTAGCAGCGCTGTGGGAGAGCCTGCTTTTCTCCAGGATGCCTTGCTTTTTGGGGTCCCTGTCCCCTCTTCCACAAGGGAAGTCTGTCTTCCTGGCTGGCGCAGGGACAGACTGGTGGGGAGCGGAGGGTTAGGGCGAACAGTCCAGGCGGGTAGACTCCCAGGCTGCACGGGACACGCTCATCAAAAACCTCTGGTCTGTACCAGCCGTGACGCGGTTCAGGAAGCCATGCCCCCAGGTGTTCGTGTCTGAGGGGGGCCGAGATGTGCCACTGGCCCAGTCTTCTTCCGTCCCCCAGCAGAGTGCACGCCGTGTGAAGGGGAGAATAAAGGCCGGGGGCCTTGGAGGCTGGGGCCAGATGCCAGGCCCGGCCCCTCACTGCTGGGGGGGCGCCAGGCGTCCTGGCTTTGCGGTTAGGTTAGCTCTGACCAAGCGCCAGCTCTTTGCCAAAACTACCGTAAAATTGACTAGGAATGGGAAGACAACACCTTTGGAGTATCTGCCTCTTCATTTCACCATGGAGCGGGGCAGAGGGAAAGGGATTTGCAGCGGTTAATCCAATCGGCAGAGGTGAGGCGGGCTGTGGAATTTCTGAAAACAAACTTCCTTCTGTTTTGGCCTCTGTGGAGCCTGACGCCATCCCATCTTAATTCCTGGAATCTTACAAATCTATTGATTTTTTTAAAAAATACCAGTATAGGGGCCCCTGGGTGGCTCTGTTGGGGAAGCATCCAACTCTCAGTTTCGGCTCAGGTCATGATCTCTCAACCGGTTTGGTGAGTTCAAGCCCCGAGTTGGGCTCCGTGTGGACAGCGCAGAACCTGCCTGGGATTCTCTGCCCCTCCCCCACTCCCATTTTCTCTCTCTCTCTCTCTCTCTCTCTCTCAAAATAAATAAAAAGATAGATCAACTTAAAAAGTAAAACAACGTAGAGGCACATACAGAGTCTGTGTCACCGGGTGAGTCGGGCTGAGCGACCCGTGCTCAGTCTGCCCTCTCAGCACCATGTCCTGTCAGGCAGAATCCTCGGTGTGAACCTTTCCATCCAGGTAGAAGAGCCCCATTACTCCAGGACCCGGGGGGCAGGCGCTTCCCATCCAGACCCCCTTGACCTTGGTGACGCCCTTAGGTCACCACGGGCAGGTTCCACACTCACTGGCCCGCCCACTCTGGGTCCAAAGGTCACCAAGAACTTCTAAAATATTTTAAGTCCTTTTTTTTCTGAGCTATCTTGATCTTCACAGTCAAATGGAATGGTTGATCACTTATATTTCCCTGAAACTCTGTCATCTTCATTTTCTGTGGTGAAAGGAGAGGTTGACAGGACACGGGGAAGGTGACGGAAACTGAAGCACTGAGCCTCCCTTCCGCTCCGTCCAGGGCAGGGACTTAGGGTGGCGCTCACGCCCTCAACTTTGGACACAGAGCCCAGTGAGCGTCCGTGTCTGTTAAATACACCCGAGGGTGTTGCTGTGAGGTCACAAAGCAGTCACGGGTATGCCGTTTAGGACTCTCAGTTTGTTCTTGGACAGCTTTTAAGTTTTTGTTTTATTTTTAAAGTTTATTCATTTGAGACAGCGCGCGCGCCCACATGACCGGGGTGGGGTCGGAGAGAGAATCCCAGGCAGGCTCCGAGCCATCAGCAGAGAGCCCGACTCGGAGCCTCATCTCAACGAACTGTGAGATCATGACCTGAGTTGAAACCAAGGGTCAGATGCTCAACCAACTGAGTCACCCAGGTGCCCCATGTTTTTATTTTAGTAATTATTGATTACATCTGCTTATTAGAGGAGGAAATGTTGTTTTCCTTGTTTTTTTTCTTCTTCCTGAAAGCCGTTGTAAACACATTTCTCAGTATGTTTTTGGCCAAGCCAGGTTTTGTATTTATTTTTCTATATTGCTGAATAATAAAATCAAGGTACACAAAACCTGGAACGTGGCCCTGTTTATATTAGAACGTCCGCACGCACATGCGTGCACGGGGGTCCAGGAAGATGGACTGAGAACTAGATGTTAGCCTGGGAGAAGGGGAGCGGGCTGGAGGCCATTTGTACCTCTCTCCTCTGTATCCTTCTGTCCTATTTTGATATTTTGCTGTAAGCTTGTATTTTTTTAAACAATTTTTTAGACTTGTGATTTCCAGGATTGCTTCTTCTCACATCACCTCCCTTTTTAGCTGTTCTGTGAGCAGCCTCCCAAGGCGCCTCTGTGTTTCTCCCACTGATCCAGGGAATGTGCTCACTGGGTTTGTCCCCCACCCGTCTCATGACTTTGCCGGGCCTCCCCAACTCTGGGTGTCTCTCCCAGGCCGTGGCATCCCGGACTCCTAGAAATCCTGTGGCGCGGGTCCCTTCAGACCTGTGGGGTCTGAGGCCCATGGTGGCCTTTCCTTGCCTCTTGAAATCTCCACTTTGGGGGCGCTTGGGTGGCTCAGTCGGTTGAGCGTCCGGCTTCGGCTCAGGTCATGATCTCACCATTTGTGGGTTCGAGCCCCGCGTCGGGCTCTATGCTGACAGCTAGCTCAGAGCCTGGAGCCTCTTTCGGATTCTGTGTGCCTCTCTCGCCCTGACCCTCCCCTGCTCACACTCTCCCTCTCTTTGTCTCAAAAATAAATAAAAAACGTTAAAAAAAAAAAAAGAAAGAAAGAAATCTCCACTTTGTGATGAGCTAAGAAAAGCCAAAATGGATGCCTTATTTTCTCATCGGTTGACGTCATGGCATGTCCCTGAGTGTTACGTGGCCTGCCTTTCGGTACCTAAGTGCTGCTTTGTGCTGAGGCCCGTCTGACATCATTAATCCGTGGGGTCATATCATGTTGTAGGGGAAGAGTCCCACGCTTGTGAAAATGCCCGGCCTGGTGGCTGAAGCTCAGAAAGCATCTCTAGTGATGGCCCCAGGACACTGGGGAGAGACCTAGGGCTGTCGTGGGCACCTCCACCCTCCGTTTTCACCTTAACGTTCATTATCTGGGCTGGGACTTATTAGGAAATTCAGACCGGCAACTTAAGGTGACGGGTTCTTTGTAAGATCCCTGCAGCCTCAGAGAGAAGTTACTGGAACGAAGGAAACCATGCTAACGTCTCTCTGGAGAGCTGAGGGAGAGCACGGCCTCGGGGATGTCCGGCAGGCAGAGCTGAGCAGATAGGACCGTGAACCTGGCCTCACGGGGCCTGGGTAGTGGGAGAAAGGCTCGTCAGGGTGTGGCTGCAGCTCCTAGAGTCCCGGGACGGGAACAGCCAGACCTGGGCCACGCGGACCCGCCAGCAGTTAGCAATGTCCACGCTCGGTGTGGGTCTTCCTCGCCCTCCGGGTCTTAACCGCCTCCTCTTGACTGCCCTCAGGTGGTGGAAAGGAGGAGAACGCCGGCCGAAATCAGGGAGGAGTTCGAGCGGCTGCAGAGAGAGAGGGAGGAGAGGAGGCTGCAGCAGCGCACCAATCCCAAGGTAAGTGGGGCCGCGGCTGCAGCTCGGGGCTGGGCCGGCGTCTGTGCGAGAAGAGCGCTGGGGTCAGAGCTGGCGGAACGGAACTTTGCTCATGTTATCTCAGAGCAGCCTCCTTCTGGAAAGCAGCTCCTGCTGGCTCTCGGCAAAGCTGCCGCTCAGGCCCTGGAGCACCGTGTTTTGAACCCTGTGCCGGGACGACCAAACCCATCCCAAGCCAAGGAGACTTCCAGGCAGCAGCACAGGCTGAGACCCTTTCCTGCAGTCGTGCTGCCCAAGCCCTTGGCGGGAACAGTCAGGGGACATTGTCACCAGCCACCTGAGACCCTCCAGAGCAGCAGGACTCCCTGCAGCGCAGAGGGTGCGGGACGTTTCCAGACTGCCTCACTCGGGGCCCCCGCGTTTCCTCGCCCGGACACCGGCGACACCGGCGCCGTGCACACCAGTCCCCAGGCTGTGCTGGCAGTGAGGTGATCCCCTGTAACCCCGTCAAGTCCCTGAGGGAGTTCGCGTCCGTGATCTAGTGATGGGCCTGAGTCTGAGAGCTACTCCTCCGTCCTGGGGATGATACCTTTTTCCTCTGATCTGTTAGGGAAGCAAATTATCTGCGTGCATGCCCCGCCCCGGGGCAAATGGGCTGCCCCGTCTGCACGAGGGGTCGGTTGTGGGGGTGGCTGATCGAATGTGGCCCCGGTGTCCTGTTCCGTGTCCTGTTCGGCTGTGCCTGATAAGGGACCTCAGCAGCCGGACTCCGTCAGTGCAGCCGGGACAGCCTGGCCCGTAAACCTCCGCCAGAAAAAACAGATGCTGGCTTACAGCCGGGATGCATGATGATATGCACTTCTGATCAAGTACATTCTAGAAAGTGGATTTTTTTTCCAAGACTCCTACAGCGTTTAGAGGACGTATCTTCAGAACACTCCCATCTATTTGAAGCCTACATTTCAAAGTATATTTATAAATGCGACACCTCTCCTTCCTGCCCAGCCTCCCCGCAGCAGCTGACGGCGTCGGTGGTGCGGGGCCGTCGCACGGACGGGGCAGGCGGGGAACCGAAACGCCTCGGGGCGGGCGGCATCGTGGGGAGCACCGGGGTCTCCGTGGCGCCCTGAGCCGGGCTCGGGTGCGGGTGGGGGGCCTTCGTGGACCAGCGCTCAGGGCCCCACGCCGCGGGGAGGTCTGGTTTGCAAGTCCGCGTCGGCAGATGGAATGAGGGCCGAGGAGACGGATGGGACCTGGCGGAGCCGCTGTCGCCTTCGGATCTTCGCTGCCCCGGCGGGAGCTCTGCTGCGTTCAGAGCCGTGAAGGGGAGGAGCACGTCTGTGTCCTGCGACGAGACGGGCCATCTGGGCGTGCGCGGGGATTGCTTCCCGGACTCTGGGAACGTGTCTCCGGGCCACGTTTCTGCGGAATGAGGCAGCGCAGCTGTGGCCATTTCACACAAGCCTGCAAGTTATTGTGAAATCCCTAATACTTTGCTGCTTCCATAAACTGCTTCCAAATAAATAAGACATTTTCTAACCAGAAATAGTGAGTGATAACCAGATGTTTGGCTAGGCAGCATTTTGAGGAGAGCTTTTGTTCCATTTCTGAGGGTTTTGCTTTTCACGATGAGCGGAAAGGTTCAGAATGTCCTCATCCTAAGAAAGGGGAGACCTCCTCTCTTAAGAATCCACAGGGCATGGCCTTCTGCTGCCAATGACGTCAGGCTCAGCACTGGCCTGTCGTCACAGGGGACCGGCAGGCAGGGCACGCTTGTGGTACTCTTGTCTGAGACCTGGGTGGGTATTTCTCTCCGTGGTAACCAGTAAGAGCTTGTTGGCCGGGGATTTGCCGGTGGGATGTATGCACCGAGATCAGGCAGAGAGGTCAGATGGGAAAAAGTCACGGATTGGAAATACTCCGACACGGTGATGCGGGCCCGGAGCAGAGCACGTGACCTGTATTGCGTTTTCTCGTCTGTAAAAGGAAGCCGCCTGACCTTCCTAATAACTACCACGCCAAGTTGGGAGAGGATTGAAAACATAGGAAATAGGTGTTAATTCATTAGAAACAGACGCACCTGCTGGGCGACTGCAAAGCGGCTCTCGTTAGGTACCGTCGAGGTCACGAATTCGGTTTTGTTTCTGTGTCTCCTCCAGCACCGCCTGGGAAATCCTCGGTTTGGTCAGGCAGTTCCGGGCCCGTGGGGTGGGTGTGGATGGGGGCCGGCCCTTGGGATTTCAGCATGGCCCTCTCACAACACTGTCAGCCTTCTCCTGGGACCTGGTGGCGTTTCAGTGTGGCCGGCTACCTGTGAGTCTTGGTTTGTGTGAAATGAGCTTCTTAGAAATAACGAGCGGAATCGCCAGTTCCCGCGTGTGTGCCGTCGATGGCACACGGGCACACGCACACTCACGCAGCACAGATGTGGGAGGCAGCGCGAGCGTGCCTTCCTCCAGGGATCAGGAGCCCTGCCCCGGGATTCTGATTCCACCCTCTTGGTCTGGGTCAAGTCGCCTCTCTGGTCTTCACTCAGTTTCCTCCTGTGCGAAGTGGAAGGTTTGCCACAAAGCCCACTGCTCGGGGTCAAAAGACCCCAAAGTCCCTAGCTTCATTCCCTCTGTTTTCTGTCTTTGCTGTGCCAGAGTGAAGTCGCCTGTGCTCCGTGCTGGAAACCGCCAGGCTCGGGTTGCTGGCGTCCTGGGGTCTCCCGGGCCCTCACATGGAGCAGGCGCAGGGGGCAGTTTGGGGCTGGGCAGACGAGGCTCCCTCCACATCCGGAGCGCCATGTGTGACTGGACCCCCGGGGCTCGCTCCCTCCCTCTTCGAGATCTCGGTTTCATTTGCTTCATCCGTCGATGCATCTTGACTTTCAGAGACTTACGATCACGCGGTAGAGTTGTTCTGTGCCACGTTCACTTCACATCGATTCTTTTCATCCCTTTCTCTGTGAATGCCCATAAACCGCTCTCTCTGACGACAGCCACTCTGGGGATCTGAAGCCGACAGACCTCGGGCAGCGCTGTCGGACTTTATTACTGCTTCTAATGAACTTGTCCCCATCCCGTGTGAAGGTGACTCATAAGTCAGAAACTGTCGGGGGGCCGTCATGGTCTGCCTCTGACGGTACGGGCTGCTGTTTCTGACCCTTTTATAACAGTTCCTGGAGGTCAGCACGTTATTTCCTGGGCCTTCCACTCTGCTTCCGCTGTCCAGAGCTGACCGTAAACTCCCCGGCAAGACCTCCTTTCTGATTTTAGAAAGGCCAGCTTATTGGTTTGGTTCCTGTAATTGCTTAAAAATACAATCCAGCTCTATCAGGAAACATTTAAAAAATGTATCAAGGAAAACCAGTAAGAGTAAAAATATTTTTAAGTCCCAGAGTGTTTTCATCAAGATGCGGGATTACATTACTCAATTATTTTTAAAGGGTTTTTGGAAAGCTGGTGCTTCCGTTGCCGTGGCTAATGATTATGGGCATTCGAGTGAGCCCACGGCTATGACTTCAGTCTGTGCGGTAGGAATGACTCTGATGTCATAAACTGACTCGGCTTCGCTGACAGGAGGACCTTGCAGGAGATAGGCTGTTGGAGCCCATCTGTTTGTTGCACTCGGTGGCAGGAAGGGGCGACGTAGCGTGTGCAGGAACGGGCAGCTGTCGGGAGTGAAGAAGTTGGGACGTCAGCACGGAAGAGGGGACCGAGTCCGAGAAGGCCGAGCCTGTGCAGAAGAGAAGGGCTGGCCACTCTCCCCAGCCTGGCGACATGACCACTCAGAAACGGGGCGTCAGAACTAGAGACTCCGGTTTAGGCGGGGAGGGCGGGTGGGGGGGCGCGGCATCCTGGGACACTCTGGTAAGTTTGAGTTTGATCCTCCAACATCGGAGAGCATGGGTTCCGACGCGGGCCCCAGAATGAATCCGCAGACCGCCTCACGAGAGCCACCATGGGCTCGTCAGCTGCCAAACAGGCAGACTGCGCGGTACCTCTTAAAGCAATTGCCTCTTTGGGCGGAATTTTCAATTAGTAATTGAGAATGCAGTTGACAGACATTTCTCACATTATCCTTATGGCGAGATAAAATACAAACATGCAAATCATTCAGAACGGAACGTTCCTGGCTGCACGAACACCTGATTCTACTCAGAGAAGGTTGATTAATGCATCATGCCCAACCTGGTGAGAAGCTTCTCCTCCTGGGAGAAAGGCTGTAACGTGTCCTGCTCAGAGTTTCCATGCGTGACGTCAGTGAAGATGCGTTTGTCATGTTCCCAGGTGACCCAAGGCCGAAGGACAAACGCAGGATTCTAAAAGACCCCGGTGACCTGGAGTGGCGAGGTTAGACGCGCTAGCTAAGAGAAGGGCAGCCGGAGAAACCGTGGTCTCTGCTTCATGTTAGCAACAGTTCAGAATGTTCCGTGCGTTGGGAGTGGGTAGGATAAGGAGGATTCATGTATTCACAGAGCAGTTGAAGTCAGGGGCCTGTAAGGAGCCGGGTCCTGTCCTGCTGTGGACCCGCGGCAGAGAACAGCGGACGAGGCCCGAGCTGAGCGAGACAGTAGACACCGCACGCAGATTCTGTACCGCGTCCGCAGGGGCCGGGCTGTGGGGGAGCGAGGTCGCGGTACACGGGCAGGAGAGCCATTTGAAGTAGGGGGGTCAGGCCCGCGGAGAAGGGAGCGGTGGAACACAGACTGAGGCCAGAGGAGTTACCCGTGGGGACGTCGGGGAAGCGCCTTCCGGAGGCGGGAGCAGCCCCTGCAGAGGGTCTGGTGTGTTCCAGGCGTAGCCGGGGGACCAGCGTGTCTGCAGCAGGGGCGGGGTCAGCGGGGCCCGTCCTCCGAGTCCCTGTGGGGAAGCAGCACCGGCCTTAGTTGGTGACCCTTCGAGCGACCAGAGCCAGCGGCACGAGGATGGTTTGGGCTCGATCTGAGGAGCCGTGACAAGGACCGCACTTTCACCCACCATCTCATCCTGAACGCAGAGCGGCGAGGACCTGCGTCTTCCAAGAAGTGGGGGAAGGGGGCGGTTATATAATTAAGATAAAAATACGTTTTCCCGGCTGTTCGCTGTTCACAGAGCCGGTGTGGGCGTGGACGCCAGGCCGGCTGCGGCGCTGCGATGGCCTCTGGCGGCCTCCGGGCCCCGCCTGCCGGGAGTGGAGTCCTCTGGTCGGGGTGGCCCTCCTGAGGAGGGCGCCTCTGAGACTCCGCGGCACGGGAGGTCGGCGGATTTTTAAAGATGCACAGGAGACCTTTCGGAGATTTTAATCGTTTTTAAGTAGACGCCAGTTTTGAAGGCTGAGGTGTGGGGAGAGTTTTCTCGGGTTTTCGGTGGTCAGGGTAATGTGCGCAAGCAGTTTAGAAAGTCGGGCGCCAGGCTTCCTACAGAAGCAAGGGGCCGGCCCCCCCTCCCGCCGGACTCCCGCCCCCCCCCCCCCCCCCCCCCCCCCCCGACCGGGGGGACCCGCCCCTCCGTCCCCTGAGCTCTTGCTTTGGGCATTCCTGCTGCATTCCTGAGCTCCGTGTTTACACTGGCCTGGTTTTCCAGTTTCCCAGCCTCCCCGTCCACCCAGCGAGGTGATAACCCCGTTTGGGTTAAATGAGGGTTCCTGATAAATGCTCAGCTGAGCGGGGCGGCGTACCACGACTGCCAGACCTTTCTTAAAAGGCTTCTTCCTCAGGTGTTAGCAACTGTCTCTACCTTCCTTTCTATAAGTCCGTCACTACTTGTTTCCAGACTGTGGGACTGAACCTTCCCCCTTCGGTCGCACTCCTTAGATGCTCTGTCACTCTCGCCCATCCTGGTGGCACCCCCAAGACCCCCTCTTCATCCTCCCTGCTCCCACTCCAGTCTGGACCCTGCTTTCCAGGTCTGTGTACAGCTGGGGCCCCAGGACTTTCCTCACCGGCATCCTAGGAATGCTGTTTGTTCAGTCAACAGCCTGAGTTGCCTGAGACAGAACCTCCCTGCCCTCGAGGGGCTCAGAGCCCAGCCCTTTCCGGGGTTGGCTCCCACACCTCCCCAGCTTCCTGATTTATCCTTTTCTGGGCATCCTTCCAGTAGCTTCATTATAAAAGATGTCTGGGGGGCGCCTGGGTGGCTCAGTCGGTTAAGCCTCTGACTTCGGCTCAGGTCAGATCTCACGTTCGTGGGCTCGAGCCCCGTGTCAGGCTCTGTGCCGACAGCTAGCTCAGAGCCTGGAGCCTGCTTCCGGTTCTGTGTCTCCTTCTCTCTCTGCCCCTCCCCCTCTCATGCTCTGTCTCTCTCTGTATCAAAAATAAATACAACATTAAAAAATTTTTTTAAAGATGTCTGGAAGGCAAGTTTCTTTGTCCTTTTAGTTTTACTTTATTTAAGTCTTTTGAGAGAAAAAATAATAACGGAAGTGCAGTGCATATGCACACATGCAGAGGATCGCTGGTAACAGGAGTCAGGACCGAGGAGGGACCCGCCGCCCGACCCCGGGACAAGAACACTCCCTGCACCTTGCATCCACTTCTGTGCCCCCGCCTGCCCCAGCTCCCTCCCAGACGGAAACACAGTCCACGTGGTCATCCTTGTGCTGCTTTTAAGGTTTGTCATAGACCGTGTGTGTGCCCGGGCCGCCTGGGTGACTCAGTCGCTTAAGCGTCCAGCTTCAGTTCAGGTCATGATCTTATGGTTCTCGGGTTTGAGCCCCGTGTCGGGCTCGGTGCTGACAGCCAGCTCAGAGGCTGGAACCTGTCTTCGGATTCGGTGTCTCCCTCTCTCTCTCACCCTCCCCTGCTCACACTGTCTCTCTCTCTCTCTCTCAAAAATAAATTTAAAACATTTTTAAAAAAATGGCACCGGGCTATCAGTAGTTCTCTGCGGCTTGTTTTCTGCCCACACCTCGGTGTTTCATGGCGCTGCGGCTCGCTCGTTCTCGTTGCTGCAAACCGCGGTTAGCCGCCCTCGATTCCGGGTGTTTGCCGTCACGAGCGCTCCGCCGTGAAGGTTCTCGCGCGTGTCTCCTGGTGCGCGCACACGCGCATGGGTAGAGAATTGGTGGGTCATAAGATGGGCAGGCGTCCAGCCCTGAGATGATGTCACATCGCCTTCCAGAGGTGGAATGTGGACTCTGCGTGACTCAGAATTGTATCTAGATTGTATCTTTATCCTTAGCTGTCTCACTGTATGCGGTAGAGACGCACATGTTATGAGGTGAATCTAACTTAATACTTAGTTACAGTTTCACATGTAACGTGAAAATTTCTGCTATATTTTTTTAACATCCAAGAACTTTCTTCTTCTCAAACATACTGTTTTTCTAGCTCGTGGGAAGGCACAAGGTAGGGCTGAGCTGTAGAGGCAGGTGCCCTGCGTTCACATCCCACCTCTGACACGTCCCAGCCGTGTGGCCTTGAGCAGGACACGTGGCCTCTCTTTGTTCAGCTCGGGTCATGATCTTGTGCCTAATGGGTTCAGGCCCCTCGTCGGGCTCTGTGCTGACAGCTCGGAGCCTGGAGCCTGCTTCGGATTCTATGTCTCCCTCTCTCTCTCTGCCCCTCCCCTGCTCACCCTCCGCCTCTCTCTCTCTCTCAAAAATAAATAAACAGTAAGAAAACTTTTTTATTGACTGCAGATTCTCGGAGTAGCTGAACGGGAGACTGTCGGGCTGCTCCCAGGACTGCCGGTTCCGCAGGTCCCTGGGGCGTTCCCATGGCGGCGAGTGGGAGCCGCCTGCAGCCTGCGGGTGTGGGAGCAAAAGGCTGCCTTTCTACATTGCTCACTGTTACCTGCTGGTTAAAGAAAACAGAGTTGACTTAACAGTGGTTCCTTTGGTGGTCTGGGAAGAAGGTGGTCCAGTGTGATTGTAGTTTGCAGGTTGGAATAGATAATTAAAGGGTGACCTCTTCCTCTTGTGTTTGTCCTTGAACCTTTGAATCTTAAGAGTTAGTGATTTTTTTGAATGGCTCCAAACCTGAGAAGCCAGTAACGCAGATTCATTTGCTAAGTCGTGTTATATCCTTACTCCCGTGGCCTGATTGGAGGAGGTTTGAGCCCATGCGGCGTGTCTCCCACCCCCCGCCCCCCCCAGTCACTTTCGGTCCGGCAGCAGACACCACCCCGCACGACAGAGCAGGTCTTCCGTCTCCAGAGCAGATCGCAAAGGACTCGGTTGGGAACCCGTGGCTGCTGCCTGTCCCACAGACAGTGTTTCCGTAAAGGACTTTGTAACTGTCATCCTGCTGTCTTATTAAGCTCGGAGAGCAGGGCTGAGTACCGAGAGCAAGGCTCAGCCGACTGTGGCCCACTGCCTAGGTTTCTTCAGCCCCTGAGCTAGCAATGGTTTTGATTACATCTTTAATGGTGCTTCAGAAATCACAAGAGCGGCGTCTGGGTGGCTCAGTCAGTTGAGCATCTGACTCTTGATCTCAGTTCAGGTCTTGATCTCAGGGTCGTGGGTTCAGGTCCCACACTGGATTCCATGCTGGGCATTTAGCCTCCTGTAAAAAAATAACAATTTGTGACATAAAAATGATATGAAACGGGGCGCCTGGGCGGCTCAGTCGCTTAAGTGTCCAGCCTTGACTCAGGTCATGATCTCACAGTTCGTGGGTTCAAGCCCCATGTCAGGCCCTGTGCTGACAGCTCGGAGCCTGGAGCCTACTTCAGATTCATGCTTGCTCGCGCTCTCTCTCCCCACCCCCATCAGAAATAAAAATTAAACTTGAATTTCAATGTTCTAAAATAAAGTTTTATTGGAATACAGCAAAGCTCATGAAGTATGACCTGTGGGTCTTGCGTGATTTCAGCTGTGGTCATTTACAAAACCTAAAATATGATCTAGTCCTTGTCAGAAAAAGTTTGCTGACCCTGCTCTAGAAAACTAAAGTGACATGTGCAAGTATTTTCCTTGGTAAACTCTTTTTTATTTGGAAAATGTGATTTAGGGGCGCCTGGGTGGCTCAGTCGGTTGAGCGTCCGGCTTCAGCTCAGGTCATGATCTCACAGTTTGTGGGTTCGAGCCCCGCGTCCGGCTCTGTGCTGACAGCTAGCTCAGAGCCTGGAGCCTGCTTCAGATTCTGTGTCTCCCTCTCTCTCTCTGACCCTCCCCTGCTCATACTCTCGCTTGCTATCTCAAAAATAAATTTGAAAACTGATTTAATTACAGTTTAATAATAAAAGGACCCAAACCTCTGTATGTTGAATTAAAAGTCGTTGGGAAAGCGCTGGCTCATTAATTTATCCAGCATTCGATCTGTTTTCTCTTTCTCTTTTCCTTGATCTTTTTGATCTTCTGTCAGAACTCAGATCATTCACCCGTCAGAGTCGTGACTTCTCGTATAAAAAAAAGCATGTGGTCTTGAAGGTTTCTGAAAGTGAGCTGTGAGTTGCCCCCAGTGTCTCGTTAGCACGTGGAGAAGAAGGCTCTCCGGTTCTGGTGCTGGACCAGCCCATTTCCGAGAGGTGAGCTCCTCGAACTGGGAGAGCAGCAGGGGCGGCCTCCAAACGGCTCTTGAAAAGACCTGTCCTTGTGCACCCAGAGCCACGTGATCGCTCGTTCTCTGGGACGGCCCCTCGCATCCGCGTGGCTGCCGCAGGAGCCGATCTTGACCTTTCTGGGGCGAGTCCTTGGATCAGCGCCGAAGCCTTTTGAGTCTCAGAAGTCACCGGCTCGGGCGCCTGGGCGGCTCCATCTGTTAAGTGTCCGACTTCAGCTCAGGTCGCGATCTCACAGTTCGTGGGTTTGAGCCCCACGTCAGGCTCTGTGCTGACAGCTCGGAGCCTGGAGCCTGCTTCACATTCTGCGTCCCCCTCTCTCTCTGCCCCTCCCCTGCTCGTGCTCTGTCCCTCTCTGTCTCTGTCTCTGTCTCTCTCTCAAAAATGGATAAACATTTAAAAAAAAGTCACAGGCTTATTGGGGTGTTTGGTTATTTTGGCCTTGTTTAAAGAAACAACAAAATAGTTGAAAAAGTGAAGATTTGAGCACTATTTTTTAACTTTTAAAGGCTATTCTACCCTCTGATGAACAGGTTAATTATCAGTGTGGAGTCAACACAAATATGTAGCATATTAAAATTTTGGGGGGGGAGAGGAAAGAAAACCGTATTTAACATTCTGGAAGTTTTAGCCAACCCAACTAGACAAATAATAAAAGAGAGAGAAATGCTGAAAGGGCTCTAGTTTTTTGCGTAGGCTCTGACCGCCTGCCCTTCGAGAACCAGCTAAAGCCCACCTGAGCCTAACAAGCCGGGTGAGGCAGCCAGCTGTGAAGCCCCCAGAGCGAGGGCCATGGTCCCCAGCACCCCTGCCACCGCGGCTCACAGAAGAGGCCCCCACCTCCTTCCTTGTCCCGGCACAACTGCGAGGCACCTGCCTCACGAGGGCCGGGCCGGGTCGTCCTGCCTGCGGAGCTCCAGGGGCCCGCGGCGTTCATTGCGAGCCGGCATCCTGACAGTGGCCCAGCTGGGGTGACCGTCATCCCTCACCCAAACCCCAGGACATTTCTGGGAGAGAAAAGGGGCACTTAAAATAATTTAAATTATACAGTTTTTTGAAATGTTTACTGACCAACACTGGCTTTATTATATTGGAGAACCTCTGAAATGGTTTATTCAGAAACTGCTTTCAAAATCTTTAAAAACAAAAAAGTATCTGCCTGGGGGGCTCAGTCAGTTGAGTGACCGACTTCAGCTCAGGTCATGATCTTGCAGTTCATAGGTTCGAGCCTCACATTGGGCTCTGTGGTGACAGCTCAGAGCCTGGAGCTACTTCCGATTCTGTGTCTCCCTCTCTCTCTGTCCCTCCCCCCCCCCCCACGCTCTCTCTCTCCTTCAAAAATAAACAAACGTTTAAAAAACGTAAAGCAAATATTTAAAATTCTATTGATTATGTGGACGTTAAAAGAAGCAGAAGCAGGGGTGCCGGCGGCTCAGTCGGTAGAGCATGCCACTCTTGATTTCATGATCGTGAGTTCAAGTCCCACATTGGGCATAGAGCCTACTTAAAAAAATAAATAAAAGTAGCAGAAGCAGAGTCACTTTTGGCAAACATTCACCCACTTAAAGGTTTGCCAGTTGTCCTCGTCTCTGACATTCTGCATTCTGGTTATGGATCACTGCATAACCAGTCACGCCAAAACTCGGGCCTGCGTGAACAGCGTGGTTTCCTCTCCCGGTCCTGTGGTTGACCACACTCGGCCAGAGGGTTCTCCCTGCGGGTCTCCTCACACGGGCGAAGCCCAGTGGCTGCTGGGTCACGCTGAAGAGGCCACCTGCACGCCTGTGCCGCCCAGGTGGCTCCCCCCACCCCCCGACCGCAGCGGGCTTGGACTTCCTCACAGCGTGGCAGGCTCGGGGGACGTGTTCTGTGTTCGTGCGCTTCCCCAGAGAGCACCTGCAGAGGCCCGGAAGACGCTTTGAGTCTTCCTGTGACCCAGCCCTAAAGGCTCCACCGCCACGCCCACTCCGCTCTGTGGGACAGAAGCGGGTCCCCGGTCCTGTGCAGAAGCGAGGAGAGGGCTCTGCGCAGGGTCCCCTGCCGGCAGGCGGGGCTCACGGGGAGGCCGTCCTCGGGTTCTTCCCCCCACACCGTGGCACCACTGTTTGTCCGAAGAACGTACCTTCAGTGTATTTTTCTTCTTTCGTGACGTCGCCTGCCATCTTCCTGCGTTTGTATTTAGTAACTTAGACATTTTTAACGTATTTGATTCTTCTCTGTATACTGTAGTATTCTTTATTGAGAAAATTCTCTCAATTCTAAATTTCTTCCTTGTGCAACAAATATTCTGGCCCGAGTGTTTGCACAGGCATTGTCTTTTTGCCTCCATTCGGAATATTTTCCGTTGACACATTTTTTTATAAATTGTCTTTATTTAAGATCTTTTGAGTGTTTCATCAAATTTACATGCCGACACACAACTGCAAGCAGGCCTTTCTGTTCCACTCCAGGACAGAAGATAAATTCAACTAATTAAAGATGACAGCTCGGCCCAAACATTCTTACCAAAAATTGAGATATTCCAAAATACCATTATGGAATTTCAAAATGGAAAAAACTGTTGGCCCTCTTATTTCATTCAGTGTGTCCTTCCTCAGGAGCTCAATTCCAGACTTTCACGCTTTACTTTCAGTGATTGCAATTTCTTAAATATTTTAAAAGCCACAGGGTTTATTGTGCCATTTTAAAAAGGGGTTCTTTAAAGACTCAGACATTCCTAATAGTCAATTTTTAATGCACTGGCATGCCGCACAAAAAATTGCTGTTACTCTGAATACACAGGAATATTTGTACATTTCGACAACTCTAGCTTTATTTTCCAGAGGTATAACGTCACAGCTTTTTGTTTGTTTGTTTTATTTTGTGTTTTAAGGTTATTTATGTATTTTGAGAAAGGAGAATACAAGCAGTGGAGGGGCTAAGTGAGAGAGAGAGAGAAAGAGAGGGAGAATCCCAAGCAGGCTCCATGCTGTCAGCTTAGAGCCCCACACAGGGCTCGAACTCCCCAACCTCAAGATCATGATCTGAGCTGAAATCAAGAGTCAGAGGCTTAACTGACTGAGCCACCCAGGCGCCACCCTCCCCCCCCCACCCGGCCCGTTTTGACCCAGTTATGCATCTGTGTGCACAGTGACTAATCCCAAGACTATTTCTGCTCCATGGGTCTCTTGTTTCAATAAGATACTTTCACTATAATGCTGAACTTTACCAAAACTAGCGTTTGAGTGTCACCACAAAAACAAAATTTTACATTCATTATGGAACATTTTTAAAAATTTATTTTTAATGTTTTTTTTTTTAATTTATTTTTGAGAGACAGCATGAGCAGGGGAGGGTCAGAGACAGAGGGAGACACAGAATCTGAAGCAGATTCCGGGCTCTGAGCTGTCAGCACAGAGCCTGACGCGGGGCTCGAAGCCACGAACCTTGAGATCATGACCTGAGCCGAAGTCGGATACTTAACCGCCTGAGCCCCCCAGGCGCCTCTCATTGTGGAACATGTGACAGGAGTTCACAGTGACATTTTCTCATGGGGCTCCCCCAATTCCCGCACAAGCGGCACACCACAAGCAAGTCTCGGGCACCAGCAGGGCACTCCCCCTGCTGCCCCTTGGGTTCTTTGAATTCTCTAGAGGGGCCTGCAGCACACCTGACCATTTAGGAATCCACAGCCAGAGCGAGGTCTGGGGAAAGGTACAGGGAGGGCTTCCCGCTCTCTCCAGACACCCTGCTCCCCTCTTGCGGATCTTCATGGAGGCTTCATTGTGTCCTATGTCATTGGCCATCAGCCTCTGGCTCCCCCCCAGCCAGGTTCCAGCCCTCTTGTCACTTGGTTGGTCCTCCTGGCATCCAGCCCCCACCCTAGGGTGAAGACCACAGTCACCTTCATTAACATAACATCTTCATTAACTTCACCAGAAATTCCTAGGGTTTCAGGAGCTGTGAGCCTGGAGACCCTGTGGATGAAGACTGAATACATGTAGTCACTCAGATGACCATTTCTTATCATTCACAGTATTGCACGTTTATAATTCAGACGATTATTAAGATTCGCCGATTTTCTGTTTGAAGCACCCAGTTAACACGCACAGGAAACTGGCGTCATTAGCAGCCGTGAGGTTCTTCTGCTAATAAAACAAACACACAAACAGCTATGGCGCTTTCATGTATGCGTTTCAGCCCTTAGAGCAGAAAAATGAGCGAAGTTAACAGAGGAGCTACCGCTTGATCCGAAAGAGCCGTTTTCCACAGTCCCTGCTGCCGCTCCGCCTCCCTCCCAGGCGCGGTCTTCAGAGAACAGGTCGTGATTAAAGGAGACGCTGGGGTCGGTGCAGCAGCCAGAAGACTGGATTTTCGCGTGGTCTGAGTTCGCTCTATGGACGGATGGTCGAGGTTGAAAAACCCGCAAGTTACAAATGCATCAGCTTGCTGAGAGGATGGAAATTGAGTGCTTGTTGTTCTTAAATATGCTCTATGTTTAATTTTATTCCTGCCTGAAGAATTTATCAAAAAAGAAAGTATTATCCCCCAAAAGACAACAAAACCCCTGCCTATTTTCCCTCAGGAGTTGCCCAGTTTGGCTCACTGTCAATTTTTATGTGACTTATGAACAAAGAATGGTTTTTGCATTTTTTAACAGTCCCCCCCCCGAAAAAGAAAAGTTATATTTTGAGACATGAAAGATGTATGAAATTCAGATTTCAGGGTGAATGAAGAGAGTTTTACCCGAGCTGGAGCCCCGCCGGGGTCAGCTGGGCGGTGGGCTGTTCTCCCTACAGCAGGGACCATAGGACCCACGACAGCCAACATAGTGCCCGGGGCCCTTCACGGGACACGCGCCGCCTCCTGAGTGTGGAGGAGGAAGTCACTGTGGCGAGAGTGTTCAGATGCCATCTAACGTAAGCCTGCGAGGGTTCTGTTGTTTGGGGGGTGGTAATTCTTTCTTTCTGGCAAGTTCTTCACGTAGCAGGACTGCAGGACTGGCCGCCGCTGTCTCCCACCCGTGTTCACCTGCACCCACAGTTCCCCGTGCACACGGCTGACCGCAGCGCCTCGTGTGTCCAGGGCCAGGGCGCGGGCCACCTGCCTGATGACACCAAATGGGCTACAGCATCTGCTCCGGCTCACACCCCCACCAAGACAGGGAGCGGGTGACGGCCTGGCCTGCGCACCGGCTGGCCTCTGGGGTGGGCTGCTCGCACCTCACCCGGAAGGAGCTGAGAGACGTGGGGTCTCCTGAGGGCTCCGTGTGCCCCCCACCACCACTAGAGGGGGTGCTGGCAGGTGCCAGGAGTGCAGAGCGACGGCCTGTCCACCGAACCCAGTCTGGCTTCCTGGCTGAAGGCAGTCGCGGACCAGGAGAACACGGGAGAGGGTGCTGGGAGTGCGCCTCGGAACCGCAGCCTCGGCCCGGCCCCTCCTGGGCCCCCGCGATGTCCGCGGGTCAGCCACGGGCAGTGGCCGCCGCTCCTCCTGAGCCTCCTGCCGCCGGTGCTCCAGCAGCCTCCTCCCTCGTGTCCCTCTCCCGTCTTTGTTCTGTGTCCCTTCTTGGGGATGGAAACACACGCTCCCACACTGCCTTGGGGGCGGTAGGTGTTCTGTGTCGTGATTGTGGAGGCGGTTTTGCGAGTCTACACGTCTGTCAGAACTCACTG
>PJEM01011984.1:0-50111 GCA_004023845.1 Helogale parvula
CCCATTAGTTTTGTTTCTTAAATTCCACATAGAGTGAAAGGGGATGGTGTTTGGCTTTCTCTGACTTATTTCACTTCGCAAAATCCACTCTCGCTCCAGTGCTGTTGCCATGGTCAGGTTTCGTTATTTTTTATGACTGAGTAGTATTCCGTTGATACTGAGTAGTATGTCCTTTCATCAGTGGGTAGATACTTGGGCTGTTGTGGACAACGCTGCTGTCAACACCGGGGGTGCGTGTGCCCCCTTTGAACTAGCATTTTTGTGTTCTTCGGGTAAATACTTAGTAGTTCGCTTGCTGGGTCATAGGGTGGCGCTGTTGGTAACTTTATGAGGAACCTGCACACTGTTTTCCAGAGTGGCTGCACCCGTGTGCATTCGCGCCAACGCTGCGGGGGGTTCCGTCTCTCCACGTCCTCACCAATACCTGTTGTTTCTTTTAAAATAATTTTTTTTAGTGTTTATTTTTGAGAGAGAGAGACAAAGTGTGAGTGGGGGAGGGTCAGAGAGAGAGGGAGACAGAATCCGAAACTGGCTCCAGGCTCTGAGCCGTCAGCACAGAACCCGATGTGGGGCTCGAACCCACGAACCATGAGATCATGACCTGAGCTGAAGTCGGACACTTAACCGACTGAGCCACCCAGGTGCCCCAATACCTGTGGTTTCTTGTGTGTGTGTATGTTTAAAAATTTTTTAAAATGTTTGTTTAGTTTTGAGAGAGACACACAGAGTATAAGTGGGGGGAGCAGAGAGAGAGAGAGACAGAGACAGAGACAGTATCTGAAGCAGGCTCCAGGCTCTGAGCTGTCAGCACAGAACCCGATGCAGGGCGCAAACCCACCAACCGTGAGATCATGACCTGAGCCGAAGTTGGTGGCTTAACTGACTGAGCCCCCAGGCGCCCTTCTTGTGTTTTCGATTTTAGCCATTCTTCTGAGACATGTGAGGGGACGCCTCATTGTAATTTTGATTTGCATTTCCCTGGTGATGAGTGATATTGAACATTTCTTCATCTGTCTGTTAGCTGTCTGGATGTCTGACTTTGGAAAAATGTCTATTCCTGTCTTCTGCCCATTTTTTAGTTTGATTTCATTTTTTGGGTGTTGAGTTTGATGTTTTTATAGACTCTGGACACTAACCCTGTTTCAGACATGTCACGGCGAATACCTTCTCCCGTTCTGTCAGTTGCCCATTACTTGTGTTGATTGTTTCCTTGGCTGTGAAGGTTTTTTATCTCCACGAGGCCCCAATAGTTCATTTTTGCTTTTGTTTCCTTTGCCTCCGGAGACGTGTTGAGTAAGAAGTTGCGGCCAAGGTCAAGGAGAACTCCAGGGTTTTGATGGTTTCCTGTCTCCCATTAGGGCTTTCATCCATTTTGAACTTATGTTTGCGTGTGGAGTGAGGGAGGGGCCCAGCTCCATCCCTGCGCACGTCGCCGGCCGGTTTTCCAGCACCGTTTGTTGAAGAGACTTTTTCCATTCGATACTCTTCTCTGCTTTGTCGAAGATTAGTCTGACCATATGCTTGTGGGTCCATTTCTGGGTTTTTTGTTCTGTTCCACTGGTCTGTGTATCTGTTTTTATGCCAGTCCCATGCTGTTCTGATCACTACAGCTTTGTAATATAATTGGAAGTCCAGAATTGTGATGCCTCCGGCTTTGCTTTTCTTTTCCAAGGTTGCTTTGGCGATTCGGGGTCTTTTGTACTTGCGTATAAATTTTAGGATTACTTGTTCTCGTCCTGTGAAGAACACTGATGGTATTTTGATGGGGATTGCAGTAAATGTGTAGACTGCTTTGGGCAGTATAGACATTTCACCAAACGTGTTCTTCCTATCCATGAGCATGGAACGTCTTTCCATTTTTTTATGTTGTCTTCAATTTCTTTCATCTGTGCTCTGTAGTTTTCCGGGTACAGAGATTGTCTACATTTCGTACGGTTTTGGCACAAGTGTGAACGGCATTGATTCCTCAGCTCCTGCTGCTCCGTCATTGGTGTATAGAAACGCGAGAGATTTCTGGACATTGACTTTGTATCCTGTGACTTTGCTGAATTCATGGATCAGTCCTAGCAGTTTTTTGGTGGAGTCTTTCAGGTTTTCTGTAGAGTGTCATGTCATCTGCAAATAGTGAAAGTTTGACTTCTTTCTTGCTGATTTGGACGCCTCGTTTCTTTTTGTTGTCTACCTGCTGAGGCTGGGACTTCTGGCGCTGGGCCGAATGAGAGGGGACATCCCTGTCCCGTTCCTGATTGTAGGACAGCCTCCGTTTTTTGGTTGGAACTGTTTAATACATCCACAGTCATTCATCTTTCCATCTTTTTAAAAACTATCTTTTTTCTGGGGGCGCCTGGATGGCTCAGCTGGTTGAGTATCCGGCTTCGGCTCAGGTCATGATCTTGCGGTTTGTGGGTTCGAGCCCCGCGTTGGGCTCTGTGCTGACAGCTCGGAGCCTGGAGCCTATCTTCAGATTCTGTGTCTCCCTCTCTCTCTGCCCCTCCCCTGCTCCCACTGTCTCTCTCTTTCTCTCTCTCTCGAAAATAAATAAAACATTTTTTAAAAACTATCTTTTTTTTTTAAGTTTATTTGTTTTTGACAGAGAGAGAGAAAGTGAGAGCAGGGGAGGGGCAGAGAGAGAGGGAGAGAGAGAATCCCAAGCAGGCTCCTTGCTCTCAGCACAGAGCCTGACATGACCTGAGCCCGAACTGCCAGACTCTTAACTGAGCCCCCCCAGGGCCCCTCTATCTGTTCTAAAGCAGGCTCCTGGCGCAGCAGGGGGCTTGGATTCACGCGCTGAGGTTAAGAGTCACACTGTGCTGACCGAGCCAGCCAGGCGCCCTAATCCATCCCCGGTTAATGTCATTATTGAGGTAGTTGGATTGACGTCTGTTACTGTCCTTTTGTTTTCTGTCTCGACCCCGGGTCCTCTCCTTTGCTGCCGCCTTTGACGCGGACTGAATATTTTCCAGTGCGGTGCTTTAGTGCCTTTCATGGTTTTTCTCCCTTTATTTTTTGAAGGATATTCCGGTGGTTGGTGTCCCTCTTCTCATATACGTCCGATCAGAGTCTCCAGTAGGGTTTGAAGCAGATCCACGCTGATCCCGTTTGCAATGCGCTTCCTTAGGCTTCAGCTCACTTGGTCCGTGAAAGAGCCTGGGGTTTTCAGGGACGCTCACGGGTCTGACTGTCAGGCCGGCCAGGCTGGGGAGGCCCCGCCTCCGTGTCGCCGCCCTCGCTGTGGTTTTGGCTTCTTCTCCCTTGCCCCGTCCAAGCTGACTGGCTCGTGGCTGTGCGCCTGCTGCTGGATTCCAAATCGGGGTCAGCGTGTCACGCCCAGGTTTAAGGCATGATTGGTAGTGAACCCCGAGGCTGTGACCTGGTCGGGCCCTTTTTCGAGAGCCTCGGGGGGCAGCGTGCCCGGCGCTGGGCAGGACGGCACCAGGCAGGGACCCAGGGGCAGGCGACGCGGGTGGTCGGGTGTTCTGGATACTTTCCCGTGGAGCTCTGAAACCGCCCGGAAGTGGTGGTCGAGCTCTGGGGGGCTCTGCTGCGTTTGTTTAACGGTGCCGTATTCTTAACGGCAGCTTCAGGAAGTAGGGTTCCCAGGCCATGCGCTCACCCTGTTCAAGTGTATGATGCAGAGGCGCCCCGGTGCCCCCTCCGTTAAGGGTCTGCCTTCAGCTCAGGTCACGATCTCATGGTTCATGGGTTCGAGCCCTGCGTCGGGCTCTGTGCCGACAGCTTGGAGCCTGGCGCCTGCTTCACATTCTGTGTCCCCACACATTCTGTGTCTCTCTCTCTGCCCCTCCCCCATTTATGCTCAGTCTCTCTTTCTCAAAAATAAATGCACATTAACATGTTTAAAAGTGAAGTTTACAATTCAGTGGTCACTAGTATGTTTACCGGGTGGTGTGATGATCACCACTGTGTAATTTCAGAACTTTTTCGTCACCCCAAAAGGAAACCCCGGACCTTTTACATAGTATTCCCCTCCCCCAGCCCCTGACAACCCCTCATCCACTTCCTCCGGGGAGGAGCCTGAGCCTCTTCTGGGCGGTTCGCGCACCGGGACCCACGCCCCGCGTGGCCTCTCGTGTCGGGTTCCCTCCCTGAGCGTCGTGTGTTCGGGGTCCGGCGGCGGGTGTGGGCACAGGGGACACAGTCCTCTGTGGGTGTCGTGCGCAATGGACTTGGTGGTCTGTGGACGTGTGCGTGGGACACGGTCATCTGGACGTGCGCGCGCGCGGCGGACGCCCGGTGTTTCTCCGTCTGCTGTTGGGCGTCTGGGTCGTTCCCAGGGTCCGGCCGCGTGAATGACGCCGGTCACGTAACGTGCGCACTCCCGTGCAGGCGTCTGTGTGTGAGCTGCTCTCGGCTCTGTGGGGCAGACCTGGGAGCTCAATTGCGGGTCGTGCGCAGACTCCCATGTCTGACCCTTGAGGAAGCTGCCGGAGTGTTTTCCAAAGCGGCTGCGCCAGTTTGCAGCCCCACCAGCGATGCGTGGAGGCTCCAGTTTGGCTTGGTGTTTTATACTCTTTTTATTTTCTTAAAATGTTTTTGGCACCTCGGCGGCGCAGTCGCTTAAGCCTCCGACTCCTGGTTTTGCCTCAGGACAGGATCTCACAGTTTGTGGGTTCGAGCCCCGCGTCGGGCTCTGCACTGACATTGCGGAGCCTGTCTGGGGTTCTCTCTCAGTTCCTCCCCTGATCACCCTGTCTGTCTCTCTCAAAAGAAATAAACAAACTTATAAAAAATTAAAAAATAAGTAAGATGTTTTTGTTTGAGAGAGAGTGGGCGAGGGCAAGCAGGGGCGGGGCAGAGAGAGAGAGGGGGCAGAGGAGATGAAGCGGGCCCTGCGGTGACAGCAGAGTGCCTGATGCGGTGCTCGAACTCACAAGCCGTGAGATCGTGACCTGAGCCAAAGTCGTACGCTTACCCAGCTGAGCCCCCGGGCGCCCCGGGCTTGGTATTTAAAAGTGGACTAGGCAGAGTGGGCGCTGGAATGGCTTTGCCGATGGCTTGCTCCCAGGACGCATCCCCACTTTCCCGGGACATTGGTTCTCGTCTCCCTGGGTGGACAGACAGCCCTTTGGGCTGCTGGAGGGGCACGACCTCTGGGTCCCAGGCACAGCTCCCCAGGTGGGCTCCAGGCACCCTCTGTTTTTATGAAGGTCAGTGTAAGTATTCCCACTAAAGGTAGAGGTCTGCGTGTGTGGGGAATTTCCCCAGGCCCTCCCTCCCGGAGATCAGGGTCCCTGATCTTGGCCCAGGCTCTCCTGGTCACTGCCGCGTCTGGCCCAGGCCTTTCTGCTTCACTGACTGCACGCGCCTTCGTTTCTGTTGGGGCGCACGTGCTTTCCCCCTCGATCCCCTGTGTTCTGTTCTCCTGGAGCATCAGCACGGGGAGCCCCCCCCCCCGCTCTGAGGTGAGCGCGGGGGCCTGGAGCCTTTCCAGTCCTGAACGGATACGTGGTATGTCCAGCTGTCCCCGGGAGGGCGGTCTGGGTCAACACTCCCACGGTGGCTGGAGACCCTCCTGCGGTGACAGCCCCAGCTCCTATGTGTCCTTGTCATCTGTCACCTCCTTGTCGCCTCTGTTTTGAATTGCTGGTTCATAGCCGCTGCCCACCTGTTAAACGGGGGCGCTTCTGTTTCTTCTGGACTCCTAACAGGAGTTCTCAAACTATTTGATACCTTGAACCAGGCCGGTCTCTGGGTGGGTTGGGGGGGCCGGGCACCGTGGGGGCTGAGTATCACCCCTGACCCCACCCTCTGGATGCCAGGAACCCCCCAGTGTGACAGCCACAGATGTCCCCAGATGTCTTCTGGGGGCAGGATCGCCTCCAGTTGAGAGAAGTGTTTTATAATAACCTTTCCTCTGTTAGGGCTGTTAGCACCTTTCGTGTCACACGTTTTTAAATTTTTTTTTTCCTCAGCTTCCCATTTATTTTTCAGCTTTATTTTTGATGTGTTGGTACATAGAATGTTTTCAAGTTTATTTCCAGATTTGTCTTTTCCTTTAAAGTGCCTGGTCTTGTGACCTCCTGGGACAGGTCTTCCCCCTGTACCCACCCTGCCCCCCACTAAGACTGGGAGACCATTCATCAGCCAGCGTCTCCCTCCGTGGCCCCCTGGGGAGTTCATGAAGCCCTGCGGTGTAGACGCTGCAGGGCAGGACAGCGCTGGGTCTTCCACGCGTCGCCCCGCTGGTCTGCACGGCTCCCCTCCTGCTCGCCGTGTGGTCTCAGACAAGTCAGTCCACCACCCCGTGCCTCAGTTTCCTCATCCGTGAAATGGGCTGCGATGGCAGGCCCTGCCTCCTGGGGTCGCGGCTGATGAGCCACGCCTGCACCCTCCTCATTGGGTCTCTCTCCCTGCCATTCATCTCTGACCCCAACCTGGGCTCTGAGGGCAGGCCCAGAGTGGACCCCAGAAGGAGGCTGGGGTTCAGGGAGGCCAGTGAACCTGCCTAGATTCCCCAGGGCCGCGAGGGAGGAGCAGGGCCACCCTGGGCACGCGACCCGTGTCCCTGCGTGTGGCCCAGCCCCGGCCCCTCCCGGTGCACAATGGCAGGGCGCCAGCGCAGAGACGTAGGAGGATGATTTTGTTAACGGTTCTGGTTCTAAGTGGTGAGTCAGGGAGCGTCTGAGAGCTACGTGCACGGATAAAGAAGGGACAGGTGCCCTGGGCCCTGGCAGGCCTCCGGCTGCGCAGGGAGCTTGCTTGGGGGTCCCCGCTGAAGCTGGCATCCGCCCCTCTCCCTGTGTGGCTCCAGCCCCTTGGCCGTGGCTGAGGGCCAGGCGGACAAGTGGCCTTTGCCCGGGCTGCCTCCCAGACCCCGTGGAGCCCAGTGGAGGCGTAGGTGGGCTGGCAGACCCTGCGTGCGCTCCGATGCTCCAAGCAGGTGCCGGCGGCCGTGGCTCTCCCGGCCCCAGCCCGCCTGTCCCAGCCCTCCCGCCTAGTTTTAGATTTCCAGTCCGAGTGCTTCCCCTTTAATTGTTGCAGGAAAAGTTCCTAGGGGCAGTATTTCAGATTCACAGCAGAGTTGCAAGAATAACACAAAGAATTCCTGGATGCGTTTCGCCCAGCTCCCTGCGTGAGAACGTTTCGCTCGTCTGCTCTGTTCTCTCGCTCTCGTTTTCTCTCTGAGCTTTCTCTGAGCTGTTTCAGAGTGATGCCCCTTTACCCCTGAATACTTCCGTGTTTAGTTCTTCCAGACGAGACAATCCATCTTCCAGACGAACTGTCAAGATCAGGAAATTAATTCTCAAAATTAACAAAAGAGAGTCCGTGACCACATGCCGAATTCAGTTGTCGGATCGCTTTTGTTTCCTTTAACCTGGAACAGTTCCTGAGCCTGTTTGGAGTCCATGACTTTGACCTTGGGAGAGGACAGGCGGTTCTTCCGTAGGATGTCCCTCAGTGTGGGCTTGACTGATGCTTCCTCTCTGTTACATGCTTTTGGCAGGACTGTCCCAGAAGTGACCTTCTGTCCTTCTTAGTACGTTGTATCCGGAGGCCCCTGGGGCCAGTTTGCTCCATGCCTGGAGGTCCTCTCCTCCATCACTCAGTTAAGGAGGGATCTCTGTCCTGAAGTTCCTGCTTTGCAGTTTGCATTTAGGAAGCGACTTGTGGGGAGCCCGTGTGGACGCCTTGTTCCTTCTCCAGCACCCACTGTTGGCTCTAGCAGCCGATGTTGATTCTGGCCGGAAGATGGTTGTCTGATTCCATCCTTTCTTTTGGCATTTGTTAATCGGTTTTCCCCTGTAAGGACCTGCTGTCTCTTCTTCCCTGTTTGTTTGTTTATATCCGCGTGGACTCACGGACCCCCACCTGAATCAGTAGGTTGTAATCCACGGCTGCCATTATGTTTCTGGATTTATCCGGACGAAGGGCCCCATCAAGGCGGCTCGTGGTGTCCTTTGGCACGTCCTCACCGTCCTGTGCGTGCTTCCCAATGTGGGACACGGTGGGGTCCCAGGCCCACCCTGTCCTCTCCCTGCCCCTGCTCTGGGGCCGCCCACTTCTCCAGGGAGCCTTGTTCTTCTTGTGGACAAGACCGGTGAGAAACCGGGATCTGGGGTTCAGTGTGCTCATTGCCAGTGGGGTGCCTTTGCGCCTCTCGGCCAAAGCTGGGAGTAATTACACAGGTGCGTGTATTAGCGTTCCTGTGTTACATGCGCATATATCACACGCACACGGACGTGTCTGCCTCCGGCACACACGCTATCCACGCTGGTGCCCAGGAGCTCACACTGATATTTCCGGTCCCAGCCCCCCCCCCCCCCCAGGCTCCTTGCTGCTTTCCGCCTTCCTTATTTCTAATTCCCTCTCTGTCAGCAAGAACCCAACCTCATCACCAACATTTAAAAGAAGCCTGCGGAGTATAAGTTAATCACTGGTTGTATCTTTTATTTCCAGGGCATATGGTTCCAAAATTGTGGTTTTAAAAAAATGCTTATTTATTTTGAGAGGGAGAGAGAGAGAGAGAGAGAGCACGAGCAGGGGGAGGGTCAGAGAGGGAGGGAGAGAGAGAAAATCCCAAGCAGGCTCTGCGCCGTCAGCACAGAGCCTAACATGGAGCTCGAACCCACGAACCTCGAGATCATGACCTGAGCCGAGACCAAGAGTCGGATGCTTCACTGATGGAGCCGCCCAGGCGCCCCCAAAATTGTGTGTACAAGCGGCCTGGGTTTGTTCTTCCTTTTTTCTTTTCTGTAGTTACGTTATCTCTCATGGCTTGTTTTACTTGTGTGTGTGTGTGTGTGTGTGTGTGTGTGTGTGTGTGTAGAACCCCTCCCCCTCCCCAACTCTTGTTGACTTCAGTCACTCGTGCATCCGGTAGGTGGGACAGTAGCGCGGTTCCAAGTCAGGACTGTGCCGCAAGGTGTCCGGAGAGAAGTGTCCCCCCACCCCTTGCCGGGAATGACCTCAGTGGTCTCTGGCTCATCCCCTCACTGCTGCCTTCTCCCCACCTTTCTCACACTAAGTGGGGCACCGTGACCTTGAACGTCGCTCTTTTTGCTGAACGGCTTACCCTACAAACCTCTCCACCTGGCCGTGGAGAGTCCTCTTCTGCACGCCCGCATGGGGTCCACGCTACACGGTCAAGTCAGCCCCTCCCTGCGCGGACATTCAGGTTGTTTCAGTGTCTTACGGTTGCAAACGGAGGCCCTTGCGAACGGGGAAGTTTGTGTTCGTGGAGAGTATCTCAGCGTGGATTTCTGGCAGCGAGATTGCTGCGTCAGCGGTGAAGTGTAAATGTGTTCCGTCAGCGTCCGCTCCGTTCCCGCCCGTCGGCCCCGTGGGACGACAGGTCGGTCCCCACGGCCTTGCCAGCCGGGTGTGCCGTCGCTTAGCACTTCTGGAATGATAAGTATTTAGTACGTCAAAGACCAGTTTTATATCTTTCCTGTAACTGCCTGTTTATGCTTTTCACCCCTTTAAAAATTTTTTTAATGTTTATTTATTTTTGAGAGAGAGAAAGAGACATAGTGTGAGCAGGGGAGGGGTAGAGAGAGAGGAAGACACAGAATCGGAAGCTGCCTCCAGGCTCTGAGCTGTCAGCATGGAGCCTGACATGGGACCCAAACTCATGAGCCCTGAGATCATGACCTGAGCTGAAGTCAGATGCTCAACTGACTGCGCCACCTAGCTGCCCCTTTAACAACTTTTTAATGTTTATTTTTGAGAGAGAGAGAGAGAGACCGTGTGAGGAGGGGGAGAGGTAGAGTGAGGGAGACATGGAATCAGAAGCAGCTCCAGGTTCCGATCTGTGAGCAAAGGGCCTGACGCGGGGCTCGAACTCACTAACCGTGAGATTATGACCTGAGCCAAAGTCGGACACTCAACCAGCTGAGCCACCCACGTGTACCTTTTCCACCCTTTTTAAATTGGAGTTTTTTTTTTTAACCTAAAAAAATGATTTCAAATGCTTATTTTTGAGAGAGAGAATGCACAAGCGAGAGAGAGAGAGAGAGAGAGAGTCCGAAGCAGGCTCCAGACTCGGAGCTGTCAGCACAGAGCCTGACGCGGGGCTTGAACCCACGAACCGTGAGATCCTGGCCTGAGCTGACGTCAGGCGCTGACCTGACTGAGCCCCCCAGGCGCCCTCTCCCTAACTTTTAAAACGCTCACGTACACTAGGGAAGTCAGCCGTGAGCCTTTTGTGGTATTGTTATAAATATTTGCCCTGAGTTTCACCAGTTGCATTTTGACTCTTTAATGGTGGATTTTTGTTTGTTTTTTTCTGTTGTGTCTGGATTTGTCGTTCTAATTGGAAAGCCTCTTCTGTGCTGAGTTGGGGGCGAACTCCCCGTGTTCTTCCAGCACTCGTGTGGTCACACGCGTCCCCTGCAGACCCCTCGCCCCTGTGGACACACGCCCATTCTTGTCTGACTGTCTTTTCCCAAAGGGCTGCCCAGTGACCGAGCACCATTGCTTGAAAGTCCATTCTTACCCGGTGCTTCGGGATGCCACTTCTGTCTGCCTCCTCCCTGACCTGTGCCCCTGGCCGCCCGGAGGAGGTCACCATCGAGAAAGACGTGTATGTGGCCACTCCTTCCTTCCAGCGCGTGAGATGTGTGCCGTGAGCCCCACAGAACAGGGCACATCACCTCCAGCATCTCACAGCTCATCAGGGGGCCGGAAGCTTCCCTGATCTGGCGCTCCCTCTGAAGTCTGTACTTGGCACCCCCCCACCCCCCTGCGCCCACCCCACCAGATGCCAGATTGTTTGGCCACCTTTCATGCTCCAGACCGCGCAGAGGATGGTCCTATAGAGGAGTCTGGGCGACGGGCAGGCGTGTGTCCCAGGCATGAAGGCGGCTGGCTGGTAGGTGGCTGGTGTTGCCCCAGTGCCCTTCAGAGATGCCCTGCATGCCCGTGTGTCCTCACGTGGGCCTGCTCTCCCTGAGCGAGCCTCTGGTTTTCTTTTTTTAAAGTTTATTTTGAGAGAGAGCGTGCGCACGTGCGGGAGAGGGGCAGAGAGAGTCGGGCAGAGAGTTTATGGGTGAGATCAGTGAGATCATGGCCTGAGCTGAAATCAAGAGATGGATGCTTTTTTTTTTTTTTTGAAATAAATACTGTTTTAAAAAAATGTTTATTTTTGAGAAAGAGAGCACAAGCAGGGAAGGGGCAGAGAGAGGTGGGGACAGAGGATCTGAAGCAGGCTCAGCACTGACAGCAGAGAGCCCAGGGCGGGGCTTGAACCTGCGAACCATGAGATTATGATCTGAGCTGAAGTTGACACTCAGAACCGACTGAGCCCCCCAGGCGCCCCGGGCTGAGGGAGCCCGTGACCACTGCCGTGTGGGGAGGGCTTACGAGTGCCGGGGGCCCCTCTGAGTGCTCTCGTCGGTTGCCTACAGCCGCACGAGTAGGACATTGACATGGTGACCCCACCTGACAGATGAGGAAGCTGAGGCCCGTTAGGAACCTGCCCCGGCTCCCGTGGCTGAGCTGGATCCAGGCCTCTGGAGCCTGCGCTTGTCCCCACGACCCCCCATGCTCTCCAGGGAGAAAGTTCGAGAAAACGTAGGACCTACTGCGAAAAGTGTAACCATTCCAACGATAAGGCTGCTCCGCCCCAGGATCGGGCCCCAGCCGCCCCGGTCTCCCTTTCCCTGGGGTTTTGGCCTCCTTTTTCCTCCCTTGCTCTGTCGTTGTGACATCGGGCATCTTCTCCCGCGCTGCTGGGCCGTTTTTCTGCTTTGGGCAAATGTCTGCTCAGGTCCTTCATCTCTCTGCAGATTAGGTGGTCTTTCTGTTGTCAAACCCTAAGAATTCGTTATATGCTCCAGGTCCAAGTCCCTTGTGAGCCGCAAGGTCTGTGAATGGTCGTCACCCATTCTGCGGCCTCTTCGCTTTTCTTGATGACGTCCTTTGAAGCACAGAGTCAAGTCTGCTTTTGCTTTTGTTGCTCGTGCCGTTGGCGTGGCATCCAGAAGCCATCGCCTCATCTGCGGTCACAGAGACTCATTCAGGTGTCATCTTCTAAGAGCTTTGCAGGTTTAGCTCTTACGTTTAGATCTAGGATCCATGTGAGCCGAGTTTTGCATGTGGTGTGAGGTAGGGGTTCGCCTTCTTTCTTTTCCCCACGGGTCTCCCGTCGTCCTAGCCCAGTTGTTGAAAAGATTGCTCTTTCCCCATCGAGTGGGCTTGGCAGCCTCCTTGAAAATCATCTGGTTTTCCAAGTGCGGATTTATTCCTGGGGGCAGCTGGGTGGCTCCGCCGGTTGAGCGTCTGACTCTTGACCCTCGGCAGCTCAGGTCCTGATTTCACGGTTTGTGAGATCAAGCCCCCATCGGGCTCTGTGCTAATCGCCCAGAACCTGCTTTGGATCCTCTGCCCCGCTCAAGTGGAAGCTCTCTGTTTCTCAAACAATGAAGAAACCAGTGTGGGCTCTTTTCTGGACTGTCGACTCTCCTGTGCGGGTGTCTGTGTCCATCATCGTGCTGGGACCGCAGTGTCTTGTTTACTGTAAGTTTTGTCCTCTGAGCTGTATGTGCTGCCGGCGGTGGGCACTAAGGAAAATAATGGGGTCCTACAGTTCCGTGTAGCGAGACCAGACCCCTCCTAGATCCAGACAGCGGGGGTGCCCGCCATGCCCCCACCTGGGCCATCGCAACCACCGCAGCTGGGTTCAGGGTCCCCGAGGACATGGAGGGCTTGGGGACCCGCTGCGACCAAGGGGCTCTTTGGTCGGCACGGAGAGATGGACGCCACAGGTCACTTCTTTGTCTCTTTCAAACACGGAGGCTCTGAAACTCGTGTTCGGCAGCCTGGGTCTTCAGCGGGTCCTGAAACCACGGTGGTGTCAGCTTGCTTTTTCTTTGCTTGTCGGTCTGGATCTTTCTACAGCCTCCCTCCTCCTCCAGCTAAAGCCTGCTGTGCAGCGAGCCTCACAGGACAGAGGTAAAGGTTGGCTTTTTTTTTTTTTTGAGTTTTTATTTTGAAATAATTTTAGCCTGATTGAAATGTTACAGAAGCGGAACAGAGCGTTCTCGGTACATTTCAGCCACCTCCCTAACCGGGCACGGAACGTAACCGCAGAACAACGCGCAGGAAGCAAGCAGCAGCCTGGAGGAGTGTGTTTACCGACGTGCGGCCTTCATCTGCCCCCGCCCCCAGCTGCCTCACGCGTGCCCCCTTTCTGCCCCAGAGCCCCACCCGGGACCCTGTGTTGCAGGCGGCCATCACACCTCCGGCTCTTCCAGGCTGGCACTCTGTCGGTCTTTCCTGATGTCTTTGCGACCTTGATGCTTTTGCAGAGCGCTGGTCGGGGACCTTGCGGAATGTCCCTCGGCTTGCCTTCGTGCCCAGTGTTTCCTGGGCTTCGAATGCAGGTCACACGGCCCGGGGACGGGCTGAGTTCTGTGGGCAGCCAGCTGCTGGGTCTCCTTGCCGGGGAGGTCAGCCTCCATCCCGGGGCTCGGCCATGCTGCCCCGGGACCTGGAGATTGTGCAGACACCTTGATTCCTCCCACACTCGTGCCTGTCCTTTGCAGCACCTGCGTGCAGGCCGTCCCCGCAGGGACTTTTACTGGGGCCTCGCGGGCTGACCCTGCATGAGTCTTGTCGGCTCTCCATCTGTGGGTTGGGATTCTGTGGAAGAGGGCAGTCCCTTCCCCCTCACTTACAGCGTGTTTTACATTTTGCACCAGCGAGGACGGGGGGTGTCTCCTCTACCCTGTGCGCTGGAGTCCAGCACTGTTACTGCTTTGTTGCCCTTGGCTTTGGCCATGGGCCGGGCGCTCCTTGACTGGGGTCCTGTGCCCTTCCGTCGTGACCTCGCCCCCGGGGAGGGCTGCCTTCCTTCCTGCTCACCTGTGTACTTCCTGCCGCAGCCCTGCACGGGGCGGTTCTCCACGCTGTGAGGGATCCGGAGACGGTGAGCTGGGTGCTGGGTGCGCTCAGTGCCGGGCGTGTCCACAGAGCCTGCAGATGTGAACCCTAACCCGTGCCTGCCTCGTGCGTGTCCATGTTTATCTCCACGTCTGTCTGTCTGTCTGTAGATATGTAAGGTTTTCAGAAACCCGGGGGTTCGTACTGATCTGATGGTAGTGTGCGCGGGTCAGGGGACCTTCTAAGGCTTTGGAGGGGGTCTCCCTGCCTTGCGTGGGGCACGTACAGCCCCTGCAGGCTTGGGCGGATGGCAGGGGATGCCAGGCCCCTTTTGAGGGCCACCTGGGGCTTGTGCCCATGGACGGGAGGGCAGAGTTGGGCGTTCAGCCCTCCTGGTCAGGTAGCTGAGTGAGTAGGCCCAGAGGCTGCCCAGCTCCAGGGCATGAGTGGGCCAGCCCTCCGAACCTACCCCGAGGGTCAGCCCAAGGCAGCTGATTGCTGATAGGACTGGGGGACTTAGGGATACCTTCCCCAGGGTGGGGAAGCCAAGTCTGGGTGGGGACGTGGGGTTCCCCAGAGATGCCACCAAGTGGGGACAGTTCCTGACGCCTCAGTCTTTAGGGGCCGCCGCTGGCTCTTCCCGTTTCCTGCGGCGGCCGCCCCCGGGCCCTGCCCGTAAACCATGCCACCTCCTGCTTCAGCATCTGTGCGTCTGTGCCCTTGGTCGGTCGGCAGGTCGGAGTCACAGCCTCTTCCGATGGTCAGACTGTGCCTTTTAGGGACAGCGGCGTCTGACGTCTCAGGCCGCCACTGCCGTCTCTTACCTGCTGCAACCGGACTCCCCTCCTGGGTTCTATTCTTAGCGCCCCAGATTTCCCGGGCCCCACAGTGAGGTCAGCGGCTGGGCCTGGCCAGCGGGGCAGTGGGAAGCATCAAACCCAGCCTGCCTTGCCTGGGCCTTTGTGTCTTGTTTTCCTTTAAAAAAAAATTACTTAGACTTTTTTTTTTTTCAAAGCATTTTGTATTTGCAGAGAGGCTGGGACCGTCCCCCCACCCCCACCCCGTTTCCCCACCGGGACCTGCTGTCAGACTGGAACATTTGTTGCAGTTAATGAACCAATGTTGATACATTCTTAGTAAGTGGAGTCCACACTGTGTTCAGCGCCCTGCCCCGTGAGAGGAGGGAGGCCGGGCAGGGGTGTTCTAGAAGGCCCTTCCTTGGGTGCGTCGGGTGCTTTGGGTTTAGGGAGGAAGACCCCAGAGGGAAGTGCCCTCCTCCCGTCACCCGGGGGGTGTGGGCTGTCACCGGGGCCTGTCACCATGGACGTCGGCCTTGGTCCCCTGGCTGAGGTGGGCTGTCCGGTGTCTCCACTGTACGCTCGTGCCCTTCCCGGTTCCATGCTGTGCTATTTGGGAGGCTGTTCCTATGCCCAGCCCACGCTTTAGGGCCCTGAGGCCAGGCTCTGGCACCCCGGGACCTCCAGGGTGGCTGCTGGCCAGCCATGGGGGGCCCGCGGCCCCTGATGGAGCAGTGGAAGTGGGTGGGCCGGGCCCCTTGTCTGCTGCGGACATGGGTCAGGGTGGCTGGAGGCCTCTCTTTGGGCAGTGGTCAGAGGACTGGGGCCTGAGCCCCACCTCCCTGCTCGGGGTCACAGCTGCTGTCCCCCGGGGCACGAGGGCAGCAGGCCCGTGGTCTTGGTGGCCCGGCAGCGGTGGGTCTGCCCAGCTGAGAACCATAGGCCCCGGTGGTCTCCCCACCTTTCAGACCACGTGCTGGTGGGTGTGGCCCATACCCAGCGTGGGAACAGCCTGTGCGGAGACGGATACAAGCTCAGAGGGAGACACGTGATCCCCTCGACACAGGAGCAAAAGCCAGAGGCCAGCAGCTCGCAGCCTAGAGTCTGCTCGGCCAGTGCAGATGCAGGGCTCTCCCAGCGCCCGAGATCCGGGACATGCACCCGTGAGCCTCCCTGTGCCACCGTGACGGGCAGCCGCCCTCAGTGCCTGCAGACCACACGCTGATGGCCTCCAGTCCGGAGTGCGGGTCTCCCGGGACTGCCGTCAGGGCGGGGCGGGGCTGGCCCCTTCCGGAGGCTCCGGCGGGAGTCCCTTCTGTGCCTGAGCGGCTTCGAGAGGCGCCCTTTCTCCATCCCGCTGTGACAGCGTGACCTCTGCTTTCTTGTGCTGCCTTCTCTGACCCTCCTGTTCTGCTCCTGGGAGGGACCCTGTGATGACACAGGACGATCCAGGGTCACCCTCCCACCTAAAGGTCCTTAAGCTGCAGAGCCCCCTCTGCTATGGCCTCAGGTTGCAGGGTCGAGGGCGTGGACACCCTGGGGGCTGTCGCTCTGCCAGCCACAGCTCCCGGGAGGGGTTCCAGAACGGTCGGACCCTCAGACTTGAGCCTTTGCCGCCGGCAGGTGCCGGAGACGCCTGGAGAGTTTATTTACCTCGCCCAGAAGATGGGCGCAGCCCGAGGTCGGGCAGTCCCACAGCTTGACCTTGGCTTTCAACCCGGGGGCGTGACCTGTGAAAAGACCGTGCGATCTGTTTCATGGGGTCGTGCCCAGGAATTTTAAAAACCAGACAAAAATAAGAGAAAAGGCCAGCGTGCGTCGCATGTCGTGAGGGTGCGGGCAGAGCCTGTGCCCTTTGAAGAACGAGTGCGGGGCCTGCATTTAGCAAAGTCACGACCCCGAGGGCCCAGCTGCCCCCGCCCCGGGGGGCCGGCCGGAGGGGACACGCTCGTCCTGGATGGCATGCATGCGGGCACAGGGGCGGGTGCCAGGGTAGGGGGTGGGAGCCGGCGGATCTCGTGCTCTCTGGAGCTCGGGGTCTGGAGAGGTGGGGGTGGGGCAGGCGGGCGAGTCGGGGAGTGGTGATAGCCTGCGTTGTCCAAGGTCCTGGGGCCGCACGGAAGGTCGGAAGTCTTGTCCTGTGGCCGTTCAACACGTCTCGGGGTGTCCCTGTGCCCAGGGGTGGCGTCACTGGCTAGGACCCTGACCTCCGTGGGGTCTCGGCTCCGTGCAGCGGCTGCAGCGGTGTCTCCCGGTGCTCTGCCTGCCAGGCTGTCACTGGTGTCACTGGACACACGTGCTGTCCCTGTGACTTTCACCTTGGAGGGGTGCCTCCGGCTGGGGGGCTTTGGAGGACGCAGAACTTCTTATAAATCTCTCAGTAGCTGCCCGAACCTTAAGGCTTCCAGAACCTTCTTTGGTTTCATTTGATTGTTGCACGGAGCCTCTGGCTTCCTCAGCTACTGATTTTTAGGGGCTGAGCCTAAAACGGGCAGTCGTTGGGAGACTTCTGTGGGGAAAGTGCTGGTAGCTATGATTTTAGTGTTCTTGCAAATTGGCGAGAATTTGGAAATGTCTGAACAAAGGGGAGTAGCCGTGGGCTCCGCGCAGCTGTTAGGAGAAGAATCTGGAATTAAGATTTAAGCTTGCAGTCCATTTAGTGACTTGTGGTTTTATTTTGTGCATCACAGGAGCCATCTCCGCTGCCGGGACCCGATAGGAAGCCCCGCCAGCTGCTGGGCACCTCTCCTCGCGGCCTCTCGGCCAGCACGACCGGGACTCTGAAGTAAGTGCTCGGGCCCCTGGGCCCAGGCGGCCGCAGGAGAGCAGGGCACGGAAGGCTGCGGCGCCCCCGGGGCGGCCCCCAGGCGGGCCCAGGAGCCTTTGCACAGAGGAGCCCGGCGCCCTGGGGTGCCTCTGCTGGCCGCGTCATCTCTCGTCCTGGAGCGCCCGAGCGCCAGTGCTGTGCGTCTCGGGGGACGCGGGGATCGCCCAGCGGGAGGTGCCCCGCCTGCATCGTGTGGAGCCGCGGGGCGCCCCCCGGGCTCATGGCGGGGTGCGCTCACCCCAAGCCATGCGCTGCGGGACACGGTGACCAGTCACACTGGAGAGCCCTTAGGATACCGTGTTTAGGAACAGTATTTATTTTGAGAGGGCATGCACACACCTGCGTGTGGGAGTCAGGGAGACGGAGGGGGAGAGAGAGCACCCCAAGCGGGCTCCGCACTTGGGGCTCGATCCCGCGAACTGCGAGATCATGAGCTGCGCCCAAATCAAGAGTCAGATACCTAATGACGGAGCCACCCGGGCGCCCCTTTAAAATACCTCTTGGGGTATTTTATACCTCGGTGGCTCTGTCAGTTAAGCGTCCAACTTCAGCTCAGGTCATGATCTTGTGGTTGTGAGTTTGAGCCCCTGATTCTGTGTCTCCCTCTCTCTCTGTCCCTTCCTTGTGCTCACACACACTCTCTCTCTCTCTAAAACAAACATTAAGCAAATTAAAAATATAATACAATAAAATACCTTTAAAAGAACCGCATCGCCCAGCTGCTCCGGGTGTTTTCTCCATGTGTTCTGTTTCCTCCTGGACTTTTCCAATAAACTGGGGACAGAGGGTTTTAAGGAGGAGGCGTCTGACTGTGGGCCAAGGTGGTGGCTCATAAGAAGAGATCGAATAATCTAGTCACCTCCCGGCTCACATCTACAGAGCGGGGGTGACCGGGGGGGGGCGGGGGCTGCCGGGGGGGAAGTGGTCCGTGGCGGAGGCGGGGGGGACAGTCCCGTGTGCTCCCTGGCCGTCCCACGTCGGGTGTTCCTGGTGCCCCGAGAAAGGCCCCTGGGTTCAGTGTTGGTCTCCAAGGCCACGTGGCTAACCGGGCCGAGCAGGAGCTGGAGTGTGGCCTTTTCTGCTCTGTCATGATTATTCGGGAGATCTCAGGTGCCCCTGTAGGAGAGGCGAAACAGGTTTTGTTTCTGAAAGGGTAGACCTCAGGCATCTGGGTGTGGGGTCAGCTAACTGTGGTCTGCGGGCCAGTCTGGCCCCCTGCCTGCTTTTGTAAGTAAAGTTTTATCAGCACATGGCATGCAGCGTGCATGGACACGTCGCCTCTCTGTCGGATTCCTCCCCGCAGTGGTTGAGTCGAGTAGCCGCTGGCGTAGAGATGAGAAATGTACCGCGTGATCCCGTGCAGAAAAGGCGTGTCACCCTTGATCTCGGTTAGCTGGTGGCTGGCTGGGGCTACATGGACCGGACCCTCTGGACAGGCTTGGAAATGGTCTGTCCTGTGTCTCCAGAGGCATCGCTTTTACCCTTAGAGCTTGTGGTTTGTTCGAGGACGGCCACACCTCTACTACGTGGCCATCTCTTTGTACCCAGCTCAGCGTGACACGTTGATGCGTGTCGCTTGCCCTGTGCGGTTAGACTCACCTTTAGCGGTCCCTCGCTGCGGTCATCTGACCTACCCTCTCCCTTGATCAGCCCATTTTATAGCTGAAAAAACAGCCCCATCGCTGAGAAGGTCCTCTGACAGAGGGGGAGACATAAAGGAGACTCCTTCTTCCACAAGGCCTGGGGCTTCGAGGGAGGTCAGAATCCTTGAGTCAAAGCAGACCAGGCCCCCGTGGTTGGACAGGCCCCCCACGGGCTGCCTCGGACCCCGTAAAAATCCATCCCTGGGGAGACAGAATTCACATACCACGATAGTCACCTGTTAAAGTGTACGACACAGTGATTTTTATCTTCATTCTTTAATTTTATCATATATTTTTATTTTTTATTTTTTATTTTTTTTTAAATTTTTTTAATGTTTTATTTATTTTTGATACAGAGAGAGACAGAGCATGAGAGGGGGAGGGGCAGAGAGAGAAGGAGACACAGAACCGGAAGCAGGCTCCAGGCTCTGAGCTAGCTGTCAGCACAGAACCTGACGTGGGGCTCGAACCCACGAACGTGAGATCTGACCTGAGCCGAAGTCGGAGGCTTAACCGACTGAGCCACCCAGGCGCCCCTATCATATATTTTTAAATGTTTATTTGTTTTTGAGAGAGAACACAGCCGGGGAGGGGCAGAGAGAGGGGGACTCAGAATCGGAGGCAGGCTCCAGGCTCTGAGCTGTCAGCACAGAGCCCGACGCGGGGCTCGAACCCAGGAGACGTGAGATCATGGCCTGCGCGGAAGTCGGACACGTAACTGAGCTGCCCGGGCGCCCCGACACAGTGATTTTTAGTATATTTGTAGAGCTCTGCAGCCGTCTGATTCTAGGACATCTTATCTGCCCGGAAACCCATCCTGTCATAGCAACCTGTGCCTTAAGCAGTCACCTCCCCTCCCCCCGCCCCCACGAGCCCCTCCCGTGCGTGGACGGGCCTGTTCCGGACGGTCCCGCACGAGGACTCACCCCGCGGGGCCCCCCGTGTCCGGTTCCCTCCTGGAGCGTCGTGTGTCTGGGGCCCGTCCGCGGGGCGGCGGGGGGGGGGGGGGGGGGGCGGGGGCGTGCCTCGCTCCTGCTCGCGGCTGATCCCGTTCCCACGCGTGGTGGACGCCCTGTGTGTAGCCATGGTTCAGTCGATGGGCGTTCTGGTTCTTGACAAAGAGTTGTGCGTCTTCTGAAGGACACGGCTGCGAGCTCACATGCGGGCTTCTGTGAGGACGTGGGGTTTGTTTTCTCGGGTGGACCCGGGGCCTGGAGTTGCTGGGTCACGCGGTCCCAGCCCTGCTTCCCCCTTTAAGTGAAGCCGGACCACATTCCACAGCGGCCATGCCCCTTCCCGCCCCCTCTCGGCACAGCCCCCGCCGTGGCCGGGCCACTAGCGCCACCGAGAACTTGGGGGCCAGGGCTGCTGGCGGGGTCAGACGTCCAGAAACGACTTCCACTTGCACGGCCCCTGCCTCTGGCTATGCCCGTGGCTTCTAAGCCTGCAGCCTATGGGCGGCTCTTCCTGTCCCGTGGCCCGGGCCACCGTCCACGTCTGTGCAGGTTCGGGGGCTTGCGGACCACGGTTGATAGCCCGGTCTGTTTCTGATGTTCTGGAAACCGTGCTTCTGACCCGCTGAGCGTAGGCAGATGTGCTGGCGCCGGCGGCGTCCAGGTTGGCAGGACGCGGGGACTGTTCTTTTCTTGCACGATGGACTTTCCGCGTGGCATCTGACGTGGCCTGAGTAGTGCTTCCCGAAGGTGCGCACGGCCCGCTCGTGGGAGCCTGGCAGCCCGTGCAGCCCCGCGTGGTAGGGGGACTTTGCAGATGGGGTCCCCTGGAGGCCCCCGAGGTGGGAGATGTTACTGGATTATCTGGGGCCCCGGTGTCGACACCAGGGTTATTGTAAGACACAGGCGGGGGGCTGGAGGCACAGAGTGGGTAGACCCCGCGCCGCCGCTGTGAGGATGGAGGCCGGAAGAGGTGGGGAGCCCAGAGAGAGAGAGAGAACGCAGCCCACGACGTGTGATCGGGGCAGACCTCAGGCTTCCGGACGATCAGTAATAAACTGACAGTGTTTCGAGCGGTTAAGTCTGTGGTAATTTGCTACAGCAGCCAGAGACACCAGCGCACAGGGCTGTGGGCGCTTCTTCCTTCGGGCCTTGTGGCCTTTGCCCGCTGCCCGCTGCCCGCCCAGTTGGCCGTGGTCTGGGCCCCGTGCTCCCGTCGCCAGTGCTCTCCCGCTGCCCGAACGCAGAGCCCTCCCCACGAGTGGTGCTGCGGGCCCGAGAGCAGGTAGGGCCAGGGTTCTGTGACACGGCGTCACCCGGTCCCCGGCTTGCGGGCTCCCTGAGGTCAGGGGTCGGGCGCATGCCTTGCAGAGAACCCGGGGCGCAGTTGGCGCTCCCTGAGGAGGAGGGGGAGGAGGCGGCTGTAGAGGATGTTCCAGTCCCTCTTCCTTGCCGGCCCCTGACCGCACGCACGAGCATCGGGCCCCCTCTGCAGCTGCTCGTGGGGCTCGGTGACACGGGAGACGGGCCGGGGGGGGGGTGCTTCAGGGGGCTCTGTGTCACCTTTGTGCCGAGTTCCTTCTCGGGTCCTGGTGCAGTGGAGGCCCCTCCTGGGCCCCGTTTCTGCTCCCTGGGCCGTCTGCCGTCGTCCCCCTAGGGAGCGGTGCTTTGCAGGCAGGGCCGTGTGGGGGTCACTGGGGGCTTCACCCAATGGCCAGACCTGACACAGGGCCCGGCAGGTGGAGGTGAGAGGCTGGGGGGAATTGGACCCCCTCGTGGCAGGAGGTGGGTCGCGCTGGGAAGGACTGGAGGCCCCAGGGAGCTTTCAGACATCCTGGTCCTGGAGCCCCGGCTGCTTCCCGAGATGAGGATAGTTAAGTACTTGTCAAGGTTAGGGTTCCTAACAGGTCGCCTTCACTCTAAGTTTACGTTTGCTCAGAGGACATGCTTCTGGCCATGTTAAATATCAGAAGCTCACGGGGCGCCTGGGGGCTCAGGCAGTTGAACATCTGACTGTGGCTCAGGTCGTGATCTTACAGTTCGTGGGTTCGAGCCCCGCGTCAGGCTCTGTGCCGACAGCTTGGAGCCTGGAGCCTGCTTCAGATTCTGTCTCCCTCTCTCTCGGACCCTCCCCTGCTTGCATGCCGACTCTCAAAAATAAATAGATGTTAAAATAATTAAAAAGAAAAATCAGAACCTCAAAGATGCAGATCTCTGCCCCATTCAGATTCTGGAAAACGTCTGTCAGTGGGCCTCGTCATCGGTTACGGTCAGTGTCCGAGCCCTTCAGCGAGAAGACCTCGGGCTGGCTCCTGGGGGGGGCAGTCCTCTCCCCTCTGATTCTGGGTCACAGAGGGTGCATGGCCGAGGGACTGTCACCGGGCTGTGGGAGGCCCACTCTACGGGTGGGCGGCTCCTGGGGCTCAGTGCACCCATCTGTCACGACTCGGGGGGCCTCTGCCCCGGGGCTGGATTCCAGACATGGGGACGGCCTTTTGCTCCTGACCAGGTTCCCGTGGGGGGGGGGGGGGGGGTGAAAGACTCCTCGGGGTGGGCCAGGGTCTCCCCTCCGAGGCTCGAGTCCCTTTGTTTAAAGCCCCCTGGATGGGCTGCCAGGCCTTCCCTGGGTCCAGGTGACTGTGACCCAGAAAATGGCCCCAGACCAGCAGGTGGCCCTGGGCGGCCCGGGGTGGGGCGGCCCCTCTTGGGACACCTCCCTGGGCTTGCTCCTCTTCCGCGTGTGGGAGGAGCTACCTGGGACCCCGCCCGGACAGCGGGACAGCGGGACAGCGGGCACTGCCCTGCATGCTGTGATCCTGGGTCCCCTGCCCGGCCCGGGGAGGGCATCAGGCCAGAAGGCCCGAGGTAGGTGGGGTCCGATACAATGACTTTAACAACTTGACTGAGATGTATTTCACATACCTGTAACTCACCCACGGGAACACGGGTCTCCGCGTTTGCCGCCATCTTCCGGTACTGGGCCCTTCCGGGGAGTCGGGGCTAAAATGCTTCCTGTCTTGTGGGAGGTCAGGTGGGTCCAGTCAGGGAACCTACCAGAAGTCTCGTGGCCGCCCTTCCTGTTAGAGGAGAGACCAGTGGATGGTCCAGCCGGCCGTGGCTCCAGATTGTCGCTCCGATCCCTGCACAGGGTGAGGCCGGGCCTGGGTCTGGGGGAGCAGCCGGGGCGGGTGGGGGAGCCCCCAACTGGCCGGACCGTGCCTCCTGGGTGCTGAGCGCTGAGGAGGTGACAGGGCTCCAGGGGCCCCCGCGGCCGGGGTGGGGCTGGGGGGTCGCAGGCATGGAAATCCTGACCCGGCTCCCCATCTGCAGCAGACGGCTCCCCATCTGCAGCAGACGGCGTGAGCCTGGGGACTTCCTACTCTCCCCTCCCCAGGGGGCTGCGTGGCCCAATGAGGCTCCTGGGCCGAGATCAGGGCGTTGGCAGGCGGCTCCTTCTGGAGACGGCAGGGCAGACGTGATTTTCTTTCCTTTTCTTTTAACATTTATTTTAATTGATTTATTTTTAAGGGAGCTATTCCTTGGTTTTAAATATGATTCCTTGTCAAATTCGCTTCCGTACAACACCCACCTCATCCCAACAAGCGCCCTCCTCAGTGCCCCTCCCCCCACCCCTCCACCTTCAGTTTGTCCTCTGTATTTAAGAGTCTCTATGCTTTGCCTCCCTCCCTCTCTGATTGTAACTGTTTTTTCCCCCTTCTTCTCCCCCATGGGCTTCCTTTCAGTTTCTCAAGATCCATAGATGAGTGAAAACATGATATCCGTCCTTCTCTGACTGACTTATTTCACTCAGTACGATACCTTCCAGTTCCATCTGCGTTGCTGCAAATGGCAGATTCCATTTTTTCTCATTGCCAAGGAGTAGTCCATTGTGTATATAAACCACATCTTGATCCACTCATCAGCCGATGGGCATTTAGGCTCTTTCCATGATTTGGCGATTGTTGAAAGCACTGCTATAAACTTTAATTTAAAAAATTTTTTTCCTAATGTTTTCTTTAGTTTTGAGAGAGAGAGTGAGAGCTTGAGCAGGGGAGGGTCAGAGAGAGAGGGACACATAGAATCTGAAGACGGGCTCTAGGCTCTGAGCTGTCGGCACAGAGCCCGACACGGGGCTTGAACCCATGAACCGTGGGATCGTGACCTGGGCCGAAGTCAGATGCTTAACCGACTGGCCCCCCAGGTGCCCCAAACTTTAATTTTTTTTTAAAGTTTACTTATTTTTGAGAGAGAAAAAGAGCAAGCAGGGGAGGGGGAGGGGCAGAGGGAGAGGGAGACACAGAATCTGAAGCAGGCTCCAGGCGCCGAGCCGTCAGCACGGACCCCGACGTGGGGCTCCGTGAGTTCATGACCTGAGCTGAAGCCGGACGCTCAACCGACGGAGCCCCCCAGGCGCCCCCAGAAGTGATCTTCTTGGTCTGGCTCAGCCTCGGAGGACTGCGTGCTCTCCCTGGCACGGCCCCTTCTCGGATCCACGTGGCCCCTGCCCCTGCCCTGTTGCGGCATCATCCCAGGTCAGGCTCCTAATTCGTCTCATTCTCAGAGTCCCTTTTGCGGTGCAAGGGGACCAGGGACTAGGATGTGGACATCTGGGGGGCATTACTGCCCACCACGGTCTTGCCCAACATCTGCCACCCGCTTCCCCGCCTCTTGCCGGCGGGGCCGGGGGTGCTCCCTGCACTTGGCCCCTCCTTCCTCAGGCTCGCCTCTGCCCTTGGGAGGGACGTGCTGTGCGTGCGGACACACGTTTTCATGTCCCGTGGGTGTATCTCCGTGAGCAGAATTGCTGGGTCACCGGGTCGGCTCTCCGTGCAACTCTCTGAGGAGCCGCGGGCTTTCCCACGGCGGCCGCCCCACTTTGCGTTCCCACCAGCCACGTGTCGGGGTTCTGACTTCTCCGCGTTCTCGCCGACGCGTGTTGTCCGTCCGCTTTCTTACGGCCGACCTCGGGGCGAAGTGTGGCTCGCGGTTTCGGTTGGCGTCTCCCTGGAGGTCAGTCCTGCTGACCTGGGCTTTCAGGGGGTTGCCGGCTGTGCGTGTGTTTTCACTGAGGAAACGTCTGGGTCCCTTGCCCACTCTGTCACTGGCCGTGTCTGTTCATCATGAAATTGTTGGAGTGCCCCCTTTTCGGCCTGGCACCGACTTGTGAGGGACGCACCGCTCCTTCTGGACTGTTCCGCAGCCTCCCTCAGGGCAGCCCCCTCCCCCCACCGTGTTTCCAGTAAACAGGAAGGTCGGGAAGGTCGGCCCAGGCCTGTAGTTGGGCGAGATTCCTTTCTCGTTCTTAAGAACGCACACGCAGGCTCTTTATTTGCCCTCCTTCAGAGAACGTGTCACGGGTATGGAGTGTGGGGATTACAGACCATTTTAATTTTCTTCTTTACATTTACCTACTCAAAACCTTCATTTCAAAAGGCACAAATAAGAGAAGAAGAATCCCGCATAATCCACCGCGGAGCTGAATCCGGATGCCCGCGGCCGCATGCGGGACACCCACCTGCTGCCTCGTCTGCTCTGTCCGCCTCCTCGAGGGAGAGCTGCTCCCTGCGGCGGCGGTCCGTGCCGCGCGGGCAGGGCCCGAGGCCGCCCCGCTCTGCCCGGGACAGGCATGCCGCCAGTGTCCGCTCCCGCCGTCGGGGCCGGGGAGGTGACACAGCTTGTGTCATGTGCTCCCCCTCCCCCCACCGTAGGCCACGCATGAACTGGGCTGGGAGGACCAGCAGCCGGAGGGCCAGCACCGGCCAAGCCAGCAACGGAAGCTGTTGGGTGTGGGGACCCAGGCCCTGCCACCCACCTGCGCGTGGCCTAGGCACGCGGTTTCCCCTGTGGCCTCGGCCAGCGGTGAAAAATGAGTTTAGTGGGTGGAGCGGACGAGTCACCCACATCAGTCACAGACCCCGGGGCGCTAGGGGGCCCACCGCCATCCCGCCTGGGCGCTGCAGTAGCACGCTGGGCGCTTGGGACCTGGGGCTGCGGCTGGGGGCTTGTTCCTGGGGGCTCCCTGCGCCGTGCAGGGGGCTTGGAGAACCCTGGGGGTGGCGGGCGTCTGTCTCGTGCCCTCTCGTGCCACCTGAGGTCCCCACGCAGCTCAGCCCCTGCCGATGGGTCCCCAAGAGGGTGCAGTCGAGGTCTCCCCCAGGGCCACGAGCTCCTGCAGGGCGGACGCACCCTGCCCTGCTCTTCAGCCACAGAGGCCATAAGCGCGCCCCGCATGGTGGCCTCTCGGCTGGTGGAGCGAGGGCAGGGGGTTGGGTGGGGACTCGGGTCCCGGGCCGTGGCTGTGGGCTACGGGGCTCCAGTGGGGCAGCCCCCTGTGGCCTGAGCCCTGGAGCTGCTCTGGAGGCAGGTTGTTTTCGCGGTGGTTCCCTGTGATCCCACCCAGAACTGCTGTTACATGTCACAGGCGTCTGTGGCCGCCCCCCAGGGAAGAGCTTTGGACTTTGCTGTGCGCACAGGGCAGAGGGCCGTGGTGGGGTCCCAGGACAGCGATGAGCACCCCCACAACACGTGACAGGACCTGCCTGGACAGGGAAGGGGTGAACCTGCCCAGCCGGTTCTGTCGGCTGGAGGAGGGATTCCTGGGCTCGTGCTGCCCTCTGGTGCCCGCCAGGGGGAGTGCCTCTGGGGAGGCCCGCTTCCGGGCCTGGTGGGCTTCCTGCCTTTCTTTCTCATCGCCCCCCTTCCCTGGGGGGCTGGCCACTTGTCTTCCAGGTTCTCAGGTCTGCATGCACTTGGGTTCTGACCCTTTTCAAAGTCTGGAGGGAAGTTGGTCTTTCTCAAGTTTAGAGAATTGTTTTAATTTTTTTTGTGTGTTATTGAGACAGAAACAGCACGAGTGGGGGAGGGTGAGAGAGAGGGGGAGACACAGAATCTGTAGCTGCAGGCTCTGAGCGGTCAGCACAGAGCCCAATGTGGGGCTCAAACTCACAGACCGTAAGATCATGACCTGAGCCGAAGTTGACCACTTAACCGACTGAGCCACCCAGACGCCCCAAGCTTGGAGAGTTTAATCAGATGATAAGGACCCTTCCCCGGAGTCTGTCACCAAGCCCTCCTGCTTGGGATGGGCCACCCACTGCCTCGCTGGGTCCCCTTAACTCCTGGAACAGGAGGGGCCCACCCCCGCCTGTGGCTTCCTCACCGGGAGGAGCCCAGTTCCCACCCTCCCGTCAGATGCCTGCAGTGAACTCGCCTCTTGTGCAGAAACTTCCAGGCTGGGTTTTGCAACCGAGGGCGACTTGGAGTTTCTCTGACCTGGGGCAGCGGCCATTCTGGCCCGGATTCCCACCTCGGATGCCCTTGGTTCATTCGTGCCCCGGGCCCCACTGACAGTGGCCGGGCTGGTGCTGGAATGTTCCGAGCACCGCTCATGGCGGGGCGCGCCGGGGGGTAAGGGCTCTCCTGCTTGCTCGCAGGTTCACACCATGAAAGACACACACGCACACGGTTCACACCACGAAAGGCCCCCACACAGCCTCACTCACCTCCGAGGACCTGCCGCGGGCTGCCGTCGCCGTGGGTGTCGGCTCCGAGGTGGACGCGTCGATTTGAAGCGGATGCCCGCCGACCTAGATCCCAAAGTCCCGACTGGGGAAGCTTTGCTTTCTCGGGGCCCCTGGTCTGAGAGCCGTGCTCTGGCTGCCGGTATCGCGTTGGCTTTGAGAACGAGGGCGCCTCTGTTTTTAATTAGTTGAAGTCATTTTGATTTTTTTGGTGCCAGTGCGGAGGGACGAGCCCCTCCCAGGCTCCTCTCTGCCGGGGCTCAGCGCGCGGGCCCTGCCTCGTGTTCCCGGGGCCGCGGCAGCTTAGCCTGTCCGGACGGTGGCGGTGCCGGCGCGCTCACGCTCTCTTGTCCTTCCCTCGCAGGTGTGGCCCTCTCAGCGGCAGCCATGGGGTCTGAAGACCATGGGGCGCAGAACCCGAGCTGCAAAATCATGACGTTTCGCCCGACCATGGAGGAATTCAAGGACTTCAACAAATACGTGGCCTACATTGAGTCCCAGGGAGCCCACCGGGCCGGCCTGGCCAAGGTGGGTGACGCCCCGGGCCCATCGCGGCTTCCCACCAGCCTCGGCCCCGTGGGTGGGTGCCCTGGGGCCCTGGGTCTGGTGAGACCGTGTCTGGAGGCGGCGGGCACCCGTTGGTGCGTTTGCTGAGCCTCTCTGACCTCATCATCAGCCGACTTACGGAGTGCTTCCGGCGGCGGCACGTGGCCACGGGCGGGGCCCGCGGGAGGGGGTCGAGAGACGGGGAGACCGGCCCCGGGCCCGTGTCTCTCTCCACGGCAGGTCGGACCTCCGCGCACACACGTGGTAGCAAACACGCGCGGACAGTCTGTCGTCGTTTCCCGTAGAACTCCCCGTTTCTCCGTGTCCGCAGGACGCTGTGCGCACAGCGCGGCTCGCCCGGTAACGTGGGGGGTTTGCGGCCTGTCTTGAGTTCTAGGTGCAGCCGGCGTGACCGTCTTTCATCCGAGATCCCTGCCTCTCTGTCCTTGAAGGCTAGAGGCCGTCCACCTTTTCCGCAAAGAGCCAGAGAGTAAATACTTCCTGCTCTGTGGGTGGGGCCATCTCTGGCCCATCCCCCTGCTCTGTTGCCTTGGCAACCTGTAACCAGTAGGCGTGGCCGTGTGCCAATAAAACTTTATTTAGGGACGCTGCAGACGCCAGTGTGAAGGCCATGGAATTTTCATTCGTCCTGAAACATTCCCTTTTGTTGTCATTTCCGTTGAAAAGTGAAACAACAACAAACACACAGCCTTCTGGACTCTGGGCTGTGCCAAGGGCAGGGCTCGGCCCAGGGCCGCGGTCTGCTGCCGCCTGGCTGCGCCGGGGGAGCGGTGTCCTTGCCTTCCTCCCCCCCCCCCCCCCCCCCGGTTTTGTTCCGAGCATCAGTCCCTCTGTGGTTGGCGTCACGCCTTCGGTCCCAGCCCAGGGACAGGCGGAGGGCAGAATGTGTCTCCTTCCCGCCCTCCTTCTTGGCCTTGTTCGAGGTACCCGAGACTGCGTGGGCACCACGTGTCGCCCGGGTCAGGGACCTGCCCCCCCTCCCCCGCCATGCCCTGTCACCTTCACTTCTCCCTTTAGCCTCCTTCAGCTGGAAACCCTGGGCCCTGGGTGCTTGCAGGCTTGGGGGCTTTCTGCCCAGCTGGCCACCCTCAGGGGACAGTCTCCTGCCTGCTCTGCCCCTTCGTGGGGGCCCGTGGGGGCCCCCTCCGCCTTGTCCCCCGTCCTTGGCCTGCGTGTGCTTTCCTGGGACGCCAGCCCTTCTGCTGCTGGCTCAGGGCGGCCCTCGTGCTGGGAATGCGGCGCGTTGCCCTCGGGCCCCCGAGGCTGTCGTCCCCGCTCGTCCTCCGGTCTCACTGACTCAGCTCCACTTTCCCGACTGGCGCCCCGGCCTGGCTGCTTCCCAAGCTTTCCATCCACGGGGCTGTGGTGGCCGCAGGCTCCGTGTCCACGCCTCTGCCTTCCTCTGCTCCCGACTTCTCGGTCTCTGCGCTCCCCCTCTGCGCCCCGGTACCCCTGCTTTAGGCTCTCCGACCAGCGGGGTCCTTGTTTGCTGCCGGCGACGGAAGGAGACCGTGGGGACCGGGTGTGTGGCGGCGCGGGTGTTTCTCGGGCCCGTTTCCCTCTGCCTTCTGTTTCCCGCTCCTGCTCAGCTCCTTAAGTGAGGCTTCGTTTGCTGCTCTGACTGGTCACCTCCGTGCGGGGAGGTGAGGGCGGTGTGGGGCCAGCCTGCGCACCTGCCGAGAGCCCGTGGCCATGGCACAGTTGCAGTCATCACACGTGTGGTCTCTCAGGGCTGCTGGCTCCTTTTTTTTTTTTTTTTAATGTTTGTTTATTTTTTGAGATAGAGCGTGCGCTGGGGAGGGGCAGAGAGACAGAATCCTAAAGAGGCTCCACGCTGTCAACACAGAGCCTGACGTGGGGCTCGAACCCACAAACCAGGAGATCATGACGTGAGCCGAAATCAAGAGTCGGATGCTTAACCAGTGGCCCGGTTGGCTGTGGCCTCTGGAGAAGGGACTTGGTGTCCTGCCGGCCGGAGGGCACTCTGCAGAGGCCACTGTGCCCTCACCCTGGTGTCCTCGGCCTCAACTGCTCTTTGTCGTCCGTGTGGGGCGGTGGGAGTTGTGTCATGAGAGCCGTGTGCGGCTTCCCCACGGGGCTGGGTGGGGGGTGTGTATTCAGTAGCTGCTGCCTGAGCCAGGACCCAGGGCCCAAGCGGCTCTGGGGCTGTCGGGGTGACCCCCTCATGGTCCCCGGCCACTCTGTCACGCTCTGGGCCAGTGCCCAGCTGGGCCTCCCCAGGCTCCTTGGGAAGCGCGGGGTAGGGGGCCCCGGGCGGGGCATGGAGGCGGGTCCTGTGGGAGGGGCGGGGGCTGGGCGCTCGGCGCACCCGAGGACTGTCCTTACGCTCGGGCTCGGGCGGCTCCTCCCTCCCCCAGGCCCCCAACGTGCGAAAACGGTTTTGAGAACAGGAGGGGTTGGGGCAGAGGCCGGCCCTCACCTCACTCCCTCTTATGGGGGTTCCTCCCTGCCCCCTGCACCTTCTGCCCCAGCTGCCCAGACACCCGGAGCCACCCCGGTGCCACCTCGTTCACGTGGGGAGTGTGGCCTTTCTGTCCCTCTCGGCCGCGGCCGCAGCCCCGCCTCCAGGAGCCCGAGGAAGGGTCGGTCCGCCTGCCGGCCGGGCACCGGGTGGGGGTCAGGTGCGCCAGCTCCGTCACACCGTGCCTGCCCGGAGCCTCCTTCACACCCTGGTCTCACGGAGACTTGAGGGCGTCCGGCCACAGCCCGGGGGGCCCGCTGCGTCACGTGCCTCTCCCAGAACCTGCCGCTGTGCGTGCGGGCCCGTGCGGCTCGGGCGTGTGCCCGGGGCCTCCCTCTCTGGGCTTCCGGCGTCTGCCCCGACGGTCAAAAATTTGGGAGAGATGCGTTTGGTTCATTTTACAGCCTTAACTTGCGGACCTGCGTGGGTGGGCGTCCCGGCTCCCTGGCGGACATGTCCTGGACCAGATATGGAGCCCCGTTGCCGCAGGGGGGAGTCCAGGCTTCTTTGTAAAGAGGGGGCGCCACCCACGTGTGTCACGAGCCGCCTGGGCTCACGGCCCTCGCCCCAGGGCTCGGGGGTGGGGGCGTCTCGGCGCCCGGACCTCGGGCTCTTGCGTCTGTACTTGTGGCATTCCCAGCCTCCAGCGCCTCAGCTACCGGTTACCGCCTGACTCTGCCGATTTCTCACTTGAGATCTAAGAAAACCACTGATGGGCAGCCCTGCACCCCGTTGTCACGAGGCCTCTCACCAGACACGGGCACCCCGGGCACCTGGTGCCACTCTGGCCACAGAGCCGGGGGCGGGGCGGGCCCAGAAAAAGCCTCGACGGAGCGGCCGTGTGCCCGCTTCATGAAAACCGGGGTGTCCAGCCTGGGCGCGGCTGACCTGGGGGTGGGTCGTCCCCCTGGGGGTATCCTGGGCTCCGAGGGGGCCTGAGCAGCACCCGGCGTCCACACCAGGAGGTCATGACCGCCACAGGTGTCCCCAGACATCGCCCAGTGTCGTCTGGGGGCAGGAGCACCCTGGGTGGGACCCGCTGACTTTCTGGCGCTGCCGTCACTCACTTCTGGGCCGTCGGTAAATCCACGCGTGCTCGCGGTGGGGGCGCCTTTCTGCTGTTAGTGACCAGAGAGCAGCGCGTCCGTCGCCCAGCAGAGCGTTTTCCAGCCCTGACGTGTGCTTTTCCTCAGAGGCGGCGCTCCGGGTCTTGTCCCCCCGCCCGCGGACTTGTGTCGTTACCCCCTCCTGCCGTCGGCCCCTCGCCAGCCTTCTGCGTCCTCGCACGTGGACTTGCGGCGGTCCTCCAGGCTCCTGACCCAGTGTCCTGGCCGCGGGGGGTCCTGAGCCGCAGGCGATGGCAGGAGGCCAGAGCAGCTGCGCCTCAGGGGGCAGTGCCCGTGGCCCCACACAGGTGACCTGGGAGTCCGTAGAGCCTGTAGAAGGTTCTAGGTGCCTCTGTGCTGTGCGGCCCAAACTCGCCCCCTGGGGCTGCTGCTGGCCCCCCGGGGAGGCCCCTGTGTCCTGGGGCCTCGTCCGGAGGCTCCGCCGACGACTCCTCTCCGTCTGGCAGATCATCCCCCCGAAGGAGTGGAAGCCGAGGCAGACCTACGACGACATCGACGACGTGGTCATCCCGGCCCCCATCCAGCAGGTGGTGACGGGCCAGTCGGGCCTCTTCACGCAGTACAACATCCAGAAGAAGGCCATGACGGTCGGGGAGTACCGCCGCCTGGCCAACAGCGAGAAGTAGGAGCTGGGCCTGGGGCGGGGCGGGGGGGAAGGGGGGGCCGGAAGCCCGCCGTCCTCGCCCCCTGCCCTCTGTGCACTTCCAGGGGCAGCACCCGCGTCCCTCGAAGGCAGGGCAGCGTCCTGGCCCCACACGGCCCCACCAGCCCCACACGGCCCCACACCCGGCTCCACACGGCCCCACATGACCCCACACACGGCCCCACATGACCCCACACGCGGCCCCACCGGCCCCACCGGCCCCACCAGCTCCACACGGCGCCGGCCTCCGCCTCACGTAACTGCAGGGCTGAGGACCGAGAGGACCCTCAGAGCCGCTGCCCTGCTGGCCGTCCTGGGCGGGTGGCTGACGGGGCGGGGCGGCCCCCCTCGCGCACCCGGCCCGCGGCCACGTTCAGGGTGCTGCTGGCCCGCAGGTACTGCACGCCGCGGCACCAGGACTTCGACGACCTGGAGCGCAAGTACTGGAAGAACCTCACCTTCGTGTCCCCGATCTACGGGGCCGACATCAGCGGCTCCCTGTACGATGACGTGAGTGCCGGCCCGGGAGGCGCTGGGGGAGGGCCCCCTTCCTGCGAACGGCGGGGAAAGGCGCGTGCAGGCCGCGCTGGCCCGGCCCGGCCGGGGTGTAGGCCAGGCCTGGGGGGACGTGGTGCAGAGGCCCCGGAGGTGCTGCTCCGCGCACGAGGGTTTGAGCGGCACCCGCCCTCTTCTAGGGGACAGTTTATTTACTGGACCTCCAGTAGCCAAGGGAGGGCTCCCCCGGGGCTGGTCTCCAGGCTCCCCTGGGCGTGCGCTGCCCTGGGGCTCTCCCGCCGCGTCTGCCCCCGGCCCCAGCTCGTCACTCCGAAGGTCCGCTCTGGCTGGAACCCACTTCACGCGCTCAGCTGTGCTGCGCGTGGGGGCGGCTGGGGTCTGGGGGCGCCTCCTGAGGCCTGGGCTTGGGTCCCAGCTGGTGCGGGTGGGAATAAATCCCTCCTGAGAAGGGTCAGGACCCTCCCGAACCCGTTAGGACAGGCGGTGACCTGTGGGCCCCAAAAGTGTCGGGAAGATGTGACAACCGCGTGGGTCCTGGCAGCGGCCCACCTTTGGGAGCCTGTCTGACCCGCTGGCCTTCCAGCGAGAGGGTCCTGCTCCGCAGCGCTGGTGGGTCTGCCCCTCCGAGCTGGGCGCCAGGGCCGCGTCGGGCTCCGCGTGAGCTCACCCCCAGGAGCCCGAGGGAGATGCCCTTGCCCTGGGAGGGCAGGGACCGAGCTTGCTCCTGGCCCTGGTCCCCCCTTCTTGGACCTTGGTGTCCCACATCCAGTGTCTGGTCCTGTGTCCAGGGCGTCCTGGACGAGGAGGTTGGGCCTCTCCCTGGGACGCTGAGCTCCTCCGCTTGGCCTTGACCCCAAAGCAATGGCAGGCTCGTGAGGCCACGTGGCCAGGCCTGAGGGCAGAGCTGCGTGCACCCATGGGTGTGGCGAGTGCAGGAGGATGGGGTCCCAGAGCCCTGTGGGCACACATGCTTTTAAAAACAATTATTTTTTACATTTACATCCGCGTTAGTTAGCGTGCGGTGCAGTCACGGTCTCAGTAGAATCCCGTGTTCGTCCCCCACGTGTAATACCCGGTGCTCACCTGGCCGGCGTTTTGCGTGCCCCTCGCCCAGTTAGCCCACGCCCAGCCACGACCCCTCCGGCAGCCCTGTTCGTAGTCTGTATTCAGGAGTCTCTTCTGTTTTGCCCCCTTCCCTGTTTTTATGTGATTTTTGCTTCCTTCTTTTATATTCGTGTGTTTTGCATCTTAAATTCCACGTATGAGTGAAGTCCTAGGGTGTTTGTCTGATTCCGCTCAGCACGGTGCCGTCTGGTTCCATCCACGTAGCTGCAAACGGCAAGATTTCCTTCCTCTTGACCGCAGAGTAATATTCCACACACACCCCCGTCTTCTTGATCCTCACCTGTCGACGGACACCTGGGCTCTTCCATACCGCGGCTGCTGTCTAGCGCGGCTGCAAACGTTGGGGTGCATCTGCCCCTGCGAGACAGCACCCGTGTCCCTTGGGCAAATCCTGACTAGTGCAAGTGCCGGGTCGTAGGGTGGCTCCATTTTTAATTTTTTGAGGAACCTCGTCCTGTTCTCCAGAGCGGCCGCACCAGCGTGCGCTCCCGCCAGCCGTGCAGGCGGGACGCATCCCCTTTCTTCGCATCCTCGCCAACGCCTCTTGTTGCTCTAATTTTAGCCGTTCCGACAGGTGTGAGGCGGTATCTCCCTGTGGTTTTGATTTGTTTCCCTGATGATGAGTGATGCTGAGCGTTTTCTCACGTGTCTGCTCACAGTCTGGATGTCTGCTCTGGGGAAGCGTCTGTTCCGGCATGGCCTTCACCTCCCGTGATTCAGGCCCAGCTCGGTGTGGACTCTGGAGAAAGGCCTGCCTGACCACCGGGCCTGGGCCCGAGGAGCCGCAGTGGCTTTCAGACACGGGTGGGGGAGGCTCCGAGGTGGGCAGGCTTGGGGCTGACCGCTGGCTCCCCGGCCCTCTGCGCGGCCGCGCCGTGGCCTCCCTGGCTCCCGCCGGCCTCCAGGGGTGGCCGGGGCCCCTGGGTGGCTGGCCGCCGACCGCACGCTCAGCCGTGTGCCGGCCGCCCCGCAGGACGTGGCCCAGTGGAACATCGGGAGCCTGCGGACCATCCTGGACATGGTGGAGCGCGAGTGCGGCACCATCATCGAGGGCGTGAACACGCCCTACCTGTACTTCGGCATGTGGAAGACCACCTTCGCCTGGCACACGGAGGACATGGACCTGTACAGCATCAACTACCTGCACTTCGGGGAGCCCAAGTCCTGGTGAGCGGGCCGCGGGGTGGGGCCGCGGGGCGGGGCCGCGGGGGGCCCAGGGAGGGGCTGCCGATTGGAGGTGCCTTTGGGGCGGCCAGTCGGGGACACGGCTGGGCCTGTGGCCAGGCATGCAGAAGTAGGGGGGCATCTGGCCCTGTCGGCTTCAGGGGCAGTCTCTTGGTTGATGACCAGGGGATGCGTGTCCCCAGAAATGAGCTTCCTGCCCCGAGGCCTTTGGGGGTGGCATCTGTGACACATCTGCTGCCCTGGGGGCTCTCCCTGGGGCCACGGGCCTGCAGGGGTGGCTGTGAGCACTGAGCCTCTCCGGCCTCCCCCAGTGGCTGCAGGGGCGTGGTCCACCCACTGGCTTGCAGGGCTGGGGGGGCACGCGCCCCGTAGACCACTCTGTGAGCCATGGGCCCTGCAGGCTGGGCCCAACGTCCAGCGCGATCAGTGTCCCGGAGGCTCTGAGCCCAGCGTCCCCTTCGCCTCCCCTTCTGCCGGCGGGACAGCTGGGAGCTGCCTTCTGTGCAAGGCTGTCTTTGTTCACTCTTGCTTCCAGCGGAGGCTTCGGAGCTGGGGCTTTACCCCTCCCTGCCTCTACCCAGCTGTCTCAGAAGGTTTTGTTATTCTGTTACAGCCATCAGCGCAGCTCAGAGGGCGCTGGGGGCGGGGCGGGGGGAGCAGTAGCCCCAGGAGCAGATCGCGGCGCTCCAGAGCTCAGCCAAGTGCTTTTTGTGTGGAGACTGCAGGGGTGGGGGTGAGGGGGGTGCACAGCCCGGCCGGGGACCCAGGCAGACCCTGGCCAAGCCGCCCCTTACCTTGGTGTCCCAGCTGACAGCTGGCTCCTGAAGGGCTGAGCCTGTGCCCACAGGAATGGGGGGGCACTCCCATCCCTTTTAGTCTTTCCCCGACGGGAGGGCCTGGAGCCCTTGGCAAGGCCGTGGGAGCAGGCGCTCTGAGCAGAAGGCCCAGCTGGCGGGAGGGCCTGGGCGGGAAGCCGGGCCTCCCTGTCCCGGTGCCGGCTGGGTGGCCGCCCTGTCCCGACGTCTGATGGGGACGCAGCGGGACGGGCCCTGCTATCTGGCCTCGGGCTCCTGCTCCTGATGGGGCAGGTGGGGAGCGTCGGGGATGGATGTGGCCTGGCCTTTGTGTCAGTTTCCCAGGGCGGCTGTAACACATGAGCACTAGGAGCGTCCCACGACACACGTGTGTTCTCTGACGCTTTTTGGAGGTCAGGCATCTGACTCAGGTTTCATTGGGCTACGCCCAGGCCTGGGCCCGTCTCCCAGGGGGCCCCGTCTCCCGCCTTTTCCGGCTTCCGGAGGTGCTGCATCCCTGGCCAGCAGCACCGAGTCTGCCCATGTCTCTGCCTCTGACCCGCGGTCTCCTGTGAGGACGCTGGGCCCCGGGGCACCCAGGGTCACCTCTGCCTCCGGGGCCTTGACTTGATCCTATCTGCGAAGCCCCTGTTCCGTGTGAGCGACATGCTCACCGTCCTGGGGACTAGGACATGGGTGTCTTTGGGGCCCCCATCCCGCTGCCCTGCCCTCTGACCCGCGCCGCGTGGCGGGTGGTGTTGCCTCGGGTGTTCGCTGGGACCTGTCACAAGTCCACGGGCTTCTTGCTTTCGATCCGTTCATCTTGTGGCATTTGTGGCTTCGCACCAGCTCCTGATCGTCACAGCCGCTAGCTAGGAGGTGTTTACGTTTCCGGAAGAACTTGGAGGAGAGATGGATGGGATTGGTGATGTCCGTTTCGCAAAGGCCTGAGTCTCACAGCCCGCACGGCCCTGAGTGCGTTGGTGGGGCCATTTCCTGGTGGGCAGCGTCATCCCTGGGCTGCCTGGGGGAGTCCCGGGGCGGCTCAGTTACCTGGCTCCTCCCCTCCACTCCCTGCAAGGGCCCCAGTCCAGGCCCATGTAGAAGGGCTAGACTCTGCCCCCACTGCCACTTGTGGGGGGAGGCGCACGTGCCCCTTCCTTCCCTGGGGCTCTGCCTGCGGCTCCCAGCAGCTGGCGTGCTCCCCGAGGGCCGTGGCAAGCTGAGTGCGTCAGACTCCCCTGGGCTGGGGCTGTGTGCACGTGTGTTTGCATGTGAGTGTGAGGATGCGTGAACCGTGTTTGTGAGTGCGTTTGTGTACATGACAGTACATACATGTGTTGGTGGACACATGTGTGTGAAGAGATATGAGTATGTGTATGTGTGAACATGGGCGTGTACATGTGTGCATGAGTTCCATGCATGAGCGTGCAGGTGTGAGTGTGCAGTCGTGTATCCGTGGTGTGTGTGAGCACCGCAGCCCCAGCTCACTCTGCAAGTTGGTTTCTGGCGCCATGGAGGCCGGTGGGGGAGGGGGTCTCAGTCCTGACCCCGCGTGGCTCCCCAAAGCGCCACTAGATGGCGCCCTCACCCTTCCACACTGGCTGTCCCTCCCAGAGCCGAAGGAAATTTCCCAGCTTCTTTCCTCCTTTTTATGGACTCCTGGGCCACGCAGTGCTCCCCCCAGAGGCCCCCTGGGGGCAGCTGCAGGAGGAGAGCAAACACTGCGGGTGGGCAGTGGGTGTGCTCGGGCCCCACACGGACGCCTGGGTTTGGGCCTGGGATCTACTCCTAGACGGATCTGGAATGGAGAAAAGCCACCTTTTCCTTAAAAGCCAGAACAAAACCAACAGAAGGAGCCACACGTGGGTCCTGGCACGAGCGGGCCGAAGGCAGACCGGGCACCCAGCCGGGGGCCCTGCCTGACGGGGGGCGGAGCGTGAGGTGGGCAGCAAGGGTCACAGGGAGGTTGGCTTGGGAAGTGGCCTGCGGGGCCGGGCCAGTGTCGAGAGGGAGACGGGGGGCCCACGAGCTTTCGGTGGGTGGGAGCAGGCGCGGGAACGTGGGGGGGCAGCAGTCCGTGAACGCCGGGCGGCTGACAGGCAGGACTGACTGACCCCTGGCTCTGCACGCTCGCGCCCCCACCACCCCCGTCTGGGAGTCCCCAGGCCACAGCCCAGCGCATTGTCCGCTACTGACCCCCACCCCACCGTTTCCACCCCTTTGTCACCATCCAGTCCTGAGAGCCCTGGGCAGCGGCCTGGAAGGCTGGCATTGGGCACAGCAGTTCAGTTCAGGGAAAGAATGTTCTGGAAGGCAGCTTGACCTTGGTCTTGGTTTCAGTGCCGAAGGGGATTAGGATTGCGTGTGGAAGTCCCTCCTGGTGACTGACTGTGGCCAGTGGGTGTGCTCAAGGCACAGCCGTGTAGGACCCGGCTCCTAGGAGCTCCACCCCCAGCCTCTGCCAAGCTCCCTGCGCCCCCAGCTGGGACAGCTCAGCTCAGTCTCCATGCTGGGCACCCTTCCGCCCTCTCCCCGGAACCGGGGTGGGGGCCCCAGATGTCAGCAGGGCACCCCCACACTCGTACTAGCTACGTCTGACATCGGTGTATCTCCGTGCTCGGCGCTAGGCCCCGTGAGGGCAGGGCCCTCCGTCTCCTCTGGGTCCCCAGCCCCCAGCCAGAACCCCGCACAGAGAGGGGCCTCGGTGCTGGGGCCACGGTGGCCCCTCGCCGTCTGCGTGGGAGCTGGTCCTCCGGGCGAGATTTCTCTTGGCCGCCCCAGACACCAGCCCAGGGGTTGGCGCGGTGCCTCCGGTCCCCGGGCCGGTGGTCCCGGAGCTGGTCAGTGGCCCCCAGGAGGGCAGTGCCCCTGCCTGGAGCACAAGGGTCGGGGCGCTGCTCCTGGCGCGGGGCGCGCGAGCACCTGTCTCCCTGATTGAGCCGTGCGCGCGTCAGCAGCCCCTTAATTGCAACCATTTCCGAGTATCTCAGTAGCATTCTTTTTTAAGTGTCAACGTACTCAGGTTTACCGCGTCTTAGGAACCCTTTCTGGGTCTGTTACTTCGGTCGTGTGATTTGTGTGTCACAGCGGTGCAAACAGCCTGGTGCCGATAAGAGCATGGAATTGCTTCAAAAGGCCAGCATTAGGTGGCGCCGTCAGGCAGCGCGGCTAAGAATATCGGAGCGTGAGTGCTTCAAAATCCCTTTTGAGATGGGGATTTAAAATAGACCCAGCACTTGCAACCCACCTCCTGCCCAGCGTCCCCAGGGCCCAGTCAGTCAGCAAGTGCAGGAGGGGGGTGGGCACGGGGGCAGGGCAGTGCAGGGGGGGGGTGTGGGGTGCTCCAGGTGCTCGGTGTCCAGTGAGCGGAATCCGCTATCCTAGGCCGGACACCTGCCCCCCAACCAAGGCCTTCCCGGAGCCCCTGGTGGCAGTGTAGCTGGAGGTGATGTCCCACGGCCTGCCCGGGGCCACTGCACCAGACGGGCCCCCCCAGCCGTTCCCTGAGCTGTCTGGCCCCTGCGGGTCCCGAGCCTTGTGAGCTTGCAAGCCGGGAGCTGTAAGGTGCGTGGCCCGCACGCCCACCTGGCCCAGGGTCTGTTTCTCAGATGCAGGGCTGCGTGCGGCACAGCGATTCCAACTGCGTGGCCTCCCTCGGCTCGGAGTCTGGGACAGGGGTGGGGTGGGTGGGAGAGAAGGTGGAGGATGTGCCTCCCAGAGGCCTCCTCAGGGCTCCTGGGCGGGGACAGCCAGCGCTCCCCGCAGCGTCGGGGCCCTGACCTTGGCCTCCCCTCAGAGTGGCGGCCCTGCCCACGCAGCCCCTCCCAGCCTCCTGCTTCTCTTTGCCTGGATGCGGTCTCTCGGGCCGTTCTCAGCCGCACGCGTGCCCACATCCACGACATCTGCACACACGTGTGCAGAGTGCACGCCCATTCAGCCACGCACGTGTGTGCACACCCATGCGGACTCGGCACGAGGGGGCTTAGGGTCCCTCGGATCGTGCTCCCACAAAGGGCGTGGGACCCTGCCAGCTGGAGTCTGGGGAGGGAGTGGGGGCGGGGGTGGTACCAGAACTCACTTCTCTGACCTTTAAGAAGCCCTGGTGAGCTGAGAAGTTTTCCTTCTGAGCAGCTGCACCGAGAGTTTTCTCTGGTGTCTTCCCCTGGGGGCGGGACCGGGCAGCTTCCTCGGGCTGCCCTGGAGCCTGACTCCCAGCGGGCGGGGCCGTGTCCGCCTGCCGGCGTGTTCCTGTGCGTGTGCGCGCGGTGCGCTTGGGGACACGTGCTCCTCGCACGCGGGGCACACGGGTGCTGGTCAGCTTCCGAGAGAGAGGCCCGCCAGGAGAGTTGGGCCCCGGGTGGGCGGGTCCGTGGCCTGGGGAGGGGGAGCAAGGCTTGGGGGAGGGGCCTCTGGCTGTGGGCCCGCCTGGCCCCTCACGACCCCCCTGCAGGCCCACGTGGGGCAGCATCGGCCCACCTCCCAGCTGCTCCTGCTTCGGGCATCTGTTAATCCCTCCCCACGAGGCTCCCGCCTCCCCGCCTCCCTCCCGGCCGTCCCCAGGCCTGCCTGCAGGTGGCGCTGCTGGACCGCGGTGCCGGCCAGTGCGCTCTGCCTGGTCCCCAGGGAGGGAGACTGGGACGTGGGGGTTGGGGGGGTGATGGAGCCTCGTGAAGTCCCCGTTCCCTGATGCAGGCACGGCCCCTCATCCAGGGGCAGGAGTCCCTCCTCTCCGCTGCCTGGCTTCGTGCTGGCAGGGAAGGCGCAGTGCCAGTGTGGACGGAGGTGGGCAGGAGCCTGACGGCTTCACAGATTGGTTTTGATAACTCCACTTCCCAGCAATGCGTCCTGTCACCTGGACAAGGTTCAGAAGTGAAATAGATGCTCCCCATGCCCCTCCCTCACCCCGGGCCCAACCCCCCACCTGGGCACGTGGGGACAGAACCGCCAGGCAGCTCAGTGTGACTGCCGTGCCTGGGGGGGCTGGATGGAAAAGACCCAGCGGGATCCCGGAAGGAAGGCAGCCCCGTCTACGCCGTGTTGGCTCCCTGGGGAAGCAGCAGGCTCGTCTCTCCCCAGCCCCGGGCCCCGCGCGTGTGACAGGGACAGAAGCAGCAGCCGAGGGCAGATGTGGCTGAGGCAGGAGGTGTCCGAGCCTGTGGCTGAGAAGGTGGCGGACGAGGTGGTGGCGGGTTTCTCGGCGTGAGTCCGCGTGCAGGGGTGTGGGGTGACTGCCCCCCCACAGCTTGTCCTTCCGCGGTGCATGCACACATGCTCCACTCCAGAGCCGGCGGGCCTGTGTCCGGGGCCCCTCAGAGCGGGCGGCTGTGTGTGCCTGGGCCCAGCGGGCCTGCGACCTGGCGCTCCAGGAGCTCACTAAGAGCCACCTCACCTGCAGCCACGGGGCCGGGCTGACGCTTGGCATCAGGCTGCAGGCTCAACCTCAGGGTACGTGGCTTCACGCCGTGGCCGGGAGAGCCCACGCCCGGGGGAGCTTGCAGGAATGGTGGCGTGTCAGGCCTGGCCCGTCCCCTCCCCGTCTCTACAGAGCCCTCGGCCCGACTCCCGTCAGAACCACACTCTTGTCCGCAGCGCCCCGGGCCCAGCTTCCCGCCTGTCCGGGTGGACAGGGAACCTAAAACCGAGAGCAGATCTCGGCTGTGGAGACTTTGCATCTCAAACTGGGGCATCGGGTGGCATCAGACTGTGGCTAGGATTTTGCCTCGTTAACCACGACAAGTCCAACGGGCAGTTCTGGAGAACTTTGCACAGCGCGGCCCTTTGCAAATTCCAGATCGCTCCATCTGTGTGACTCACTTCCTCCAGCCTAACGGCCCGGCCGGAGGCCCCACAGCATGTCACACGAGCCCACGTGCTGGTGCCCCTCGGGGCGGGTCGGAGGCCATGGGGTGCTCGCCCAGGGGCTGCGCTCGGGGATCTGCGCCCGCGAGGTGGCTCCTGGTGTCTCGCGTGCCGGCAGGGACGGCACAGGTGGCGTTGGCTCGGGAAACGCAAAGTGATTTTACCGCACAAGGCGGAGGAGGGTCAGCCTTCTGCTGAGGGAAGATCTCGCCATATGCTCCCCTCCAGAAGCCAGCAGGACCGAGGGGGGTTCCGTGGACGGCGGGCAGCGCTGCGGAATGGGCGACGCGTGGGGGCGGTAGGAGGGCGCGCCCCCGGGCAGATGCCCCACTGCGGGGCGCTCTCCGCCTGCGTCCTATTCCTTAGAAAAAGGCTCAGGGGCGACCCTTAGAACTGCTCCAGCTTTACAGAGCCCAGGTTCACCTGGGTCGTTGGTGGAGTCAGAGCCTCGCAGTGGTGGGAGCGGGGCCCCTCGCCTTGCCGCGTGTGTCCCGCCCGCCCCCATCTTCAGGCTGGCCTGGGGTCCTCTCCCACAGGCAGCCTGGACCTGAAGAAGGGCCCCGCCCCTTGTGAGGGCTCACCTGCTGAGGTCAGGCCCACCCAGGGTAATCTCCTTGTTTTAGGGTTTCCTGACGCGGGGCCTTAATTAGAACAGCAAACCCTGGCGCACTAGCACGGGCAGAGCAGTTAACTCCGCAGGGGCTGGGAGTCTCAAGGACATCTGAGAACCGTGTCTGCCGTGAAGCATTTGCCGTGGTGTAGACCGTGGTACAGAAGAGTGTGCAGAACGTGTATGAGCCCCAAAGATACGCATCTGTGTGCTGAGCGCCTGTGCGGTTGGCCCCGTGTCACCCGACAACCTGGGGGAGGAACCTCCCCCACCGCGCGCCCCCGCCCCACCCAGAGCAGGTGACTCCTCCCAGCCGGGCAGGTCCCTTCCCTGCGTGCGGCCGAGCATCTGCGGGGTTTGAACTCAGTGCAGATGGACTTATTTGTACCCGGCCTTTGTGAGGGGGGCGCGCCTGTCACACGAAGCGATGGCTCGTTCCTTTCACAGCCGGAGGGTTTTCTGCTGTGGGACTCTGCCTCCAGACGCCCGTGTGTCCCTCGGTTCACCGTCCTTGGGCGTCTGGGCTGCTTCCGCCCGGGGCCGGCTGCACACACCGCAGTCGAGTCTTCAGCTGATGCTTGGGCGCGAGGTCCCCAACGACGCAGAGGCCGGCCGGAGACGTCCTGACGGCAGTGGCCGTGGGCGACGCTTCTGCGCCCCGAGCCTGCCTGTCCCGCCGCAGCCCTGAGCTGCCCTCCCCCGGGCAGGCCCAGGCCGGGCAGACCCTAGCGCAGGGCTGCGGCGCTCCCAACCGCGGGGGCGGTGGTTGAGCCCGCTTTCCTCACCCGTGCTCCCCCTGCCCCTCGAAGCGTCTCCCTGAGAATCGAGAGGGGTGGCGGGTTCTGGGAGCAGGTGGCCTGGAGGTCACTCAGCCTTGGAGACAGTGTGTGTCCCAGGTGGCAAAGAGGGCCTGGCCCCAAAGGCGTGGGAGGGAGGGGACTCCCGCGGGGTCCCCGGCACCGTCACTGAGTCAGGCTGAGCTGCAGTAGAAGCTGTCAGGTTCCTGTGGGAGACGAAGACAGGATTGCGGGCCCCGGGCTGGTGGGGCACGAGGGAGGGCGTATTCCAGAAACGTCGATGGGTGGCCGTGGACGCCCACGGCTTCTCCCGTCTCACTGCCGGCGCCTGGTCACGTGGCCGCACTTACAGCCTGGTCCAGGAGGGGTGCAGGAGGAGGGGCAGGAAGGAGAAGGGGTGGATGAGCAGTTCCTTTGTCACCACATGGGTGCTGAACAGAGAGGGTTTCCAGAGAGAAGGAGATGAGTCAGCTCGTGTCCTCACGGCGTGCCCACTCTGGGTCCCGCACAGACCACGCCGCCCCCAGAGCAGGGCCAGGCGGGGCGGCGGCTGGAAGTCCGCAGGACTGAGGGCTGAGGTCTGCAGGGAGAGACAGAGCCAGGCAGCCTATGGAGAGTACGCAGCTGCAGGGCGGGCGACCGGGCCTGGCACGTGGGACCGGAGGGCCGTGGAGCGGGGGGCTGGGGGGCTGTGGAGTGGGGGACTCCCTCCACGCAGCCAGATCCCAGCAAGGTTCCTCTGGCCCGGAGGATGCATCAGCTGGGGGGATCGGGCCAGTGGGTCGGGCTGGCACCCTGCTTCCCCACTGGGCGGCACCACCCTCTGTCTGCCACTTGAGGACACAGGCGGCGCTGGCCTGTCACACGCCCCCCTGTGTTGGTCTGGCAGGAGCAGATGGCCCTTCGCTCACTTCGGAGTCTTTTGTTCAGAGGGTGGAGCCGAGCATCGGCGCTGAGGGAGGAGGGTTTGTGCCGAAGGGCGGCCCGGGCCGTGTGCCAGGTGCGCCCCCTCTGTGCCCAGCCCTCTAAGAGGCTGTTGGTTCTTCTGTTGCAAATGTCGTCGCCAGGCCTGAGTCCCCACCCTGACAGCCCCCACCCCCAGTGTTGAGATCAGGAGCAGAGAGGGACCCGGCACCTGTGGCCATGGATGGGGACCCTCCCCCCACCGCAGGGCCCGCCTGTTGCCAGGACAAGCCTTCCATGGTTGGGGGTCTGCACGCGGGGTCTGGTTTCCATGGCAGATTTCTCCCGTGCTGGCGAGCTTGCTGTGGGCAGATTTCAGCTCCTCCGAAGGGAGAGGCCTGAGATCCGTGAGCAGAGTCTGTCAACTTTGCGTAGAGAGCCGGCTGCCAGTGGGCTACCCCTTCCCAGCGCAGCCACAGGAGGTGGGGAGCTCGGGGCCCCTGTGGCCCGTCCTGTGGTCACGGGTGTGCGTGGCGGCGAGCGCACATCTCAGGGCGTCGGATTGGAAACCACTTGGACAGACCTGTGCCCCCGCGCTGACCATGTCCCAGCCGCCCGTGGAGCGAGCCAGACTCTGGCCACCCTCCCAGGCCCCACCCCGCTGATTGTCCTGTCCTGGGCTCCTGCGGGGACAGAGCCGGGGCAGCTGACCTCGGCCACCGAGGGGGATGAGGCAGAGGACGGAACAGCGATTGGCGGCCGTCCCTCTGAACCCGTGTCCCCGCACGGACGCTGTGTGTGTTTCATCAATACCAGCGGGGGGGCGGGGGGGGCGTGGGCGTGGGCGCCATCGGAGGCTTGCTTTACGCGCAGACACACAGGCCAGCTCTACAAGGGGGAGCCTGGGGTGCTCCGCGTCCTCACACATCGGTCTCCCTTCCGGGCCGTGGCCAGACACCCGTCCCCTGTGCCAGCCATGCAGAGCGTCACCTGAGGAGGCCCCACCACTTTGAAACATCAAAAACAAGACGCACGGGCCTGAGCGTTTTCAGTCCTGTCCCACCACAGAACTTGTCCCGGGTCTACAATAGACCGGGGCCCGGGTCAGAGGCCTCCTGGCCAGCCGCTCACGGCTCCGCACCATCGCCTCGTCAGGTCTGGTCCTTAATTAACGGTGTGAGCCGGCCGGAGCCCCAGCGTCCCTGGCCGCCATGGGGTGGGCTGGGAGCAGCTGGGGGCCCGGCCCCGAGAGAGGCTTCTGTGTCCCCTCCCGGGCACGTCCCCCCTGGTGACGCCCCGTTTTCTCTTTATCTCCTGTGCGTATCTCCGTAAAACAGCCGTTATCTGAGGTCCTTGGCGCTGCTGGTGCCAGACACCAGGTTCCGCCGCCTGTTGTCCCGGAAAACGATCCATTAGAGATAAAGCCGCCGTGACTCAATGAGGTTCTTCCCGGGATCGAGCCGCTGGGCCCCCTGCGATCCTATCTCCCTGGCAAGTGTCTGCGCGTCCCGAGAAGGGGCCCGGCGCCCGGACAGATGAGGGAGGCGTCTCCGCGGGACGAGGCTCCTGTGGAGTTGAGATGCGATTTCTCGACAGAAACCGCAGGTGTCCGCGTGCCAGACAGTCCAGCTGTGCGCTCGGTGCGCAGAGACTCCTGGTCTGGAGCCCCCACGCAGGCCCCAACGAGTGCCCCTGCTTCCCTGGCCCAGCCCCCGTTGTCAGTGGCCCCGTCCAGGGAGACTGAGCCGGCCACAGCGCTCCCTCCCGTCCCGGCGGCACGGGGACCCCCGGCTGTCCCGGCTGTCCGTCCCACAGCCCTTGACTCCTCATCCCTCCCATTTCACAGGCAAGCCTGTCTGCCGAGTGCTCTTTCTAACGTCTTCTTTTTCTCCAGACTGGCGTGTGGGGTGCCCCTGCCATCTGGGTGACTGTCTTTTTAAATTTGTTTTATTTTGAGAGAGAGGGAGACAGGGAGGAGGGGAGGGGCGGGGAGAGAGAGGGTCCCAAGCAGGCCTCACGCTGTTGGCGCAGAGCCCCACGTGGGGCCCAATGCCATGAGCTGTGAGATCACGACCTGAGCCAAAACCAAGAGTCAGAAACTTAGCCGACCAAGCCAGCCCGGCGTCCCCCGGTGTGACTGTCCTTAACGCCTCTCTCCCATTCCAGCCATCACGATCAGGCCACCCTGCCCTCACTCAGCGCCGGGGCCCCCTCAGGCTTGCGTCGTGACGGCAGTCGGCCCTGGGTCCCATCACAATGTGGTCTCCTTACCTCGTTTGCTGAGGGACCCGCTCGCAGCTGCGGGAGCGTCCTGACGGTGCGTGTGGCCCTCCTGCGCCAGGCGGAGGCTGTGAGCCGTCCGCCCAGCCCGCGGTGCCCGCTCGCTCAGACGCTGAGTCTGTCGGTGGTGAGCACACACCGGGCGCGTGTGCAGCTCCCTCGTGGCGAAGCGCTCCTCCTCCTGGACCGCGGGCGAGGGGCGGGGTCTCCCCTGCTGGGCCTCGTGACGCGCTGTGGACGTCCTTCGGGGGCAGAGGACGCCTGGCTGTCCTCACACTGATCCTCCGTTCTGCCCCCGGACTGGGCTGCTTCCCTCTGTCCGTTTCAGCTGCTCTCAGCTTCCCCACGTGGGAGACTGTGTCGCTGAGAAGAGTGTGTCTCTTCCCTTCTCGTCGTTTCTGCCCTTGAGTCTTTTTTCTTGACCTGTGGTGTTGGCGAGTGTCTTTAGTAGGCGCTGAGGAGCGCTGTGATCATGGGCGGCTCGCCCCTTCTGGAATGCCTGGAACCCTGTGGCCGTGGGGAGGTCCCGCCCAGTCCGAGCCGGCTAAGAGCTTTGAGCCTCAGCGATGTGGAGTTTTATGTGGATTCTCGTTTGTTGGACTGTCTCTGCAATCCTTGGGATCAAGGCTTGGTCTCATCATACGCTTCTGGGTCTGATTTTCTGATATTTAGGGCAGCTGTGTGAGTGTCATTTTCCTGTGTGTCTTGTCCCTGTGTTGGTGACCGTGTTTTCCCATTCATTCTTTCATTCAGAAATACGCCAGGTTCACAGGAGGAGCGCAGCGGCGTCTGAGATTCCTGTCTGATTGGTAACTGTGTGTGAGTGGACCCTGGCCCTCCAGTGTGAACGTTTTGTGGGGCTCTCAGTAAAGCTGTCAGGGCCTGGTGCCTTTTCCGGAGGTGGCATCTGTAGGTTTCTAGTCCTTCTGAGAGGGCTCATGGTAACCTGTCGGATGCTCTGATTCAATGCATCTGTGGTGCTGAGCCCAGAGACTGGGGCTGGGGCTCCCCGCTCCTGTGGCCACAGGGCTGAGGCATTGTGGGTAGCTTTACTGAGGCATAACTTACATGCCACACACGAAATGCCAGACGCAGAAGGCACCTGCTGTGCTGGGACACTTCAGGAGACCCGGCTGATGTGGCTGGTCTCCGTGGTCTTCAGATGTAGAGTGACCACTCCACACATTGACTTGGAGGCTTGGGGGCCGCCCGTTCTGTGACTGGGCCGTTCTGCTTGGACCACCCAGACCACGGGGCCATGTGCTGGAACCGTCCAGCCAACGCGTGGCTACAGAGGGCATTGGCTGTGGGCCAGGCCGGGCCTTTGGGGTCGAGGACGGCGTAAATGATGGCTTTTCCGCACGCCCGGCACGCGGGGCCCTGGCGGGGCTGCTGGCATCTGGAGCCGCGGGGCCTCCTGTGCTTGTGCGGGCGGCTTGCTCCGTGCCCCGTGGCCTCCACCTTGGCACGCGCTCTCAGCACTTACAGTGGCCCTGCCTTCTTGTTTCTGCTTCCGTAATTGCGGCACGTTAAACGGCCCCGGGCCCGGCTCCGCAAGCCCTGCGCACACACTGTGAAATTAACTTCCTCGCCCTCCGACGTGCGTCAGGCCGAGCTGACGTTTCCAAGGCTCCTGGCTGGCCCTGCCCTTGGCACACATCCCTCACCAGGAAGGGTGGGGAGACTGGCCCCCTCACCGCGACACCTGGCTGCCGGGAGCCTCGTGCGGCGGAAGCTGTCAGGCCAGGCGCTCGTCACGGTGTCGCATGTCCCAGCTCTCACGCCAGGCGGCTGCGGGCGGCACGGGGGCCCAGCAGGTGCCGAGGAGCCCGCCGGGAAGGGCTGGAGAGCCTCGGCCCCAGTAAGTCTTTTATCCTCGCAGGACAGCATATTGGGAGTTACCTCGTTACCATGGAAATGCTGCCCTTCTGCCAAGGGCCCCCGTGCGCCTATAACTGACCCAGCCAGCGCCTTGGAGGACACGAGGGGTGGCTGGGGGCAGCCCCCGGGCTCCGTGGGGTGGCGGGATCGCTTCCTCCGAGTTTCACATTCCTCATCCTGAGAATTTGCCCCGTGGGGTTTTCTTGCTGATGTAAGAGGCCACAGGCTGCTCTGGCGTTGCCCGGTGGGGGCCCTGGAGAGGCGGGGCAGAGGCCAGCCGCCCCCCCCACCCCCCCGCCACCCTTCTGTGACTGTCGCGGGCGATGACACACAGGATCTGGGGGCTGCGGGGGGGTCGGCTGGGCGCCAGGCACAAGCACCCCGGTGCCCTGGTCCAAGGCGCTCGCCTCGCGGGCAGGCGGCCCCGGGCGCTCGCTCCTCTGGCCGCAGGGGCCGCGCGGCTCACGCCCTGGCGCCCGCCCTCCTCGTAGCGAGCAGTTCACCGGCAGGTCCCTGCTCTCCAAGACGCTCTGCGCTCTTCTCTGCGACACGCTCGTTTAGTTTTTAACTCACAAGGCATTTGCTTATTTATTTTCATTGTTCTTGATAATAATTCTAAGCCATTAGAGGGGAAAATTATATTCAAAAGTGCTGTTTCACACTTTATTTGTTTGATGATTTAGAGCGATAGAAAATAGCACATTTGCTGGCTTTTATAGTCTGATAATTATTCACATCCATCAAGCCATTCCAGGGGAATAAACAAAACACCACGAAGATGACACTATGAATAGCATCCTCCACGGCCGACAGGAAGACGTTCCCGGGCCGGTGAGTCAGGGAAATGGAAGCCGCCCGTCCCGGGGCGGCCACAGGCCTGCCCGCGGAGCTCACGTCGCCTCCCGGCTGCCCCACTCGGTCTGGCCCCGAGAGCCGGCCCGGCTGCCAGGCAGAGGCCTCTGCCCGTCCCAGCAGCCTCGGCCTGGCCCGGGCCGCGGGCCCCGGAGCGTCTTTATTAGGCCCACGGAGTCTGTTGTGACCTGTGCGGGCAGGAGCCTCCTGTCATCTGGGGATGCTCAGGTCCCCGCTTGGACCCGGCCTGGCTTCATTGGGCTCCCAAGACACGCTCCGCTCCGGCCGCAGCACTGAAGCCAGAGCACGAGCTGTGCGGCGCATCCCCGATGCCCCCGTACACAGGTCAGGCCCCCCGAACGCCAGGCCGTGGGCCCTGGATGTGACTGCTCGCTGCCCCGGCCCCGCCAGTGGGCAGGGTGGTGGCTTTCAGCTTTGCCTTGTGGGGCAGCCGTGATGGGAGGGGTGCATTCTCTACAGCTACCCCAGGAGACGTGGGGAAGGCTGGGGGGCGCCCGTCTTCCCGGAGCGGCCCCTCCCGTGCCCCCTCAGACCCGGGCGTCGCTTCTTTCTGGCATGTGCTCTCTGGACGCCGGGCTGGCCTCTCGCTGCTGTGCGTGAGGCGCGTTCCTGTGGTCTGGTCGGTCGTCTGACCCGCGAGGGGGCTGGACGGTAACAGTCTTCCAGCCAGGGCGTGTCACGCGTCTTCCCTCCGCACCTCGGGGTCGGTTCCCGGGGCCCTTGTGTCCCCTTTGTCCCCCGGGCGCCTCACTCCTCATCTAGAAGTGGTTTCGTTTCTCGCCAGAGGCCCTGCTGTCGGCAGACAACGGCCTCTCTGAACACTGCCTCTGGCAAACGACGCCCGATCCGTGTGTCGGCCTCTGGGGCCTTACCCAGAGTCACGGGGC